>ARYC01000503.1:0-13397 GCA_000711775.1 Oxytricha trifallax | reverse complement strand
AATAGTTTATATGCTATTGAAGAATTCAAACTGAGCATGGCACTTACAGATGTCTTTGATGTAAAAAAAATAAATGAGGATCAAGTCTTTCACAGTTTCAGACCTAGATTGTGAACTTTCAAATCGGTATTTTATAATAATATTGATGAGTTCTTTTAAGATATAAATTATTCCTTTGACTAAGTATTGCATTATAAAGCTCTTTTGAACTTTCTTTAAAGTTAAAATAGTAATTATAAATTTAGTGTTATAAAGAAATCAAGACTCTGATGTGTTCTCATATAAAGTTTAATCAATCTTCGGACTTTATTTAGTAAGTGTAAATTTATTAGATTTCAATCTACTATTACCTCCAGTTGTCTTTTTAAGATACCGAATGAAAACACTATTATCAATTTCCTTCATTATTTGGCCAACTACACTATTATGCAGGAAATAGTATCTTTCTGACTCTTCCTAAAAGAGAGTCTACTCAGTTGCATGTATCAAAGATATTCCATTCTTATCCTCCTGCACATTTCTCATAAAACTTATTGAAGTTTTTATTTTATCTTATTCATTCCTCATGCAAATATGTAAAATTTTTAATTATTCTCAATATAACACGTATAATTAAAGTTTATTTGATGCATTTATTAATTTTTTCGGTTGTTGCAGCAGTTGAAAGTTATTTTGCTTTGAATTTATCCCAAGTATCTTTAATTGCTTAATTTTGTAATGAAATCATTGCAGAGTTTAAGCTACTATTCACAACAAAAAGACTTCAATAAATATTTTAATTGAGGAAGTTATATAATAATTTCAAATGTCTTATTTCTATAAAACCTTGAAAAAGACATAAAACTAAGCCTGTTTTATTGATTTTTGAATTAATTATAAGATGCTTGACTCTGATTGATGCATTTAAGCTCTTATTTGTCTATCAACATCTAAATAGTCACTTTAATTCTTAGAAAGAATTATATTTAACTACTACTATTAATCACCTTGTCTGATTATATGTGATTGTTTAGTCACATTTTGCTTGGCATTTAGTGTAATATTTTGATACTATTTTAACATTGAGTGAAGTATTTAATAGATTTTAATCATTCTTGTATTAAAGTTAGTTTCCTTTAAGGATCCCTCGTAGATTACTTGAGTCATAATGATGTGTATTTATTTCTTTAATGATGTTAATTTGCATCTTTTTATATTACATCTTTAATCTCATAGTTTGGATTGGAAGTCCCTGCTCTTGCCTTCTATTTACCTTCTTGAGAAGATTTCAATATTTCATAAGAATTTTAGTGGAGATCTGTCTGATAATTCGTGAATATTGACACTGTGTTGTTATTTAAGATCTAGGCTTTGTTTAAATTTTTAATACCTAAAATTACTTAATCCAATGTTTCTGATTTTATCGACTCACTTAGCCAGCTGTTATTATTATAATCTTTCAAAATCTGAGTTTATTAAATTTCTTCCATTTCCATGATATAATCTCCACTTTTAACAGATTTGTATTCTCTTCTCCTAAATCAGGATTTTATTCGTATTAAAAAGTTTTAAATTAAAGGGTTTCTTCATAACTCTAAAGGCAGATTTCCAACACGTATTTCAATCGAAATGATCATGTCTTATGTTTTCTTAAGATTTGATAAAGTACGCTAATCAGTTTAATCCATAACAATTGAGTTCAATACTTATTGATGGAAATTTTAGAAAACTCTATCTGTTATCAATCCTTTTTTTGTAAATTTGGATATATTTTTCATTTTTCAGCAAAAAGAGGTCTTTTAATATTTGGCCACTTTCCTTGGGTGAGGTAACTTGCTTTTATTTTTAGACTTTTGGGTCTTCTCTTATTGATATAAAAATACCCCTAAATTAATCAATCAGATATTTTATTGATTTGAAATCTAATTTTTATCTTTTCTTGTTTTTTACTTTATTCTTAATTTCCTAAATAGATTTTTTTCCAAGAGGAATTAATTCGTTTAATTTTGCATTATTTATTATTTTTAGTATAATCTGAGTCTCTTTAAGTATTAAATAATTCATGGAAATGCTTTCTCCATTATTTATTCAATAAGAATGGATTTTAAATACTATGATTAATTTGGCTAGGTCTTAAAACATTTTCAATAATTCATGGATCGTTTCCCTCTGATTTGATGCCAATGTCACATTTTAAGAGAAATCTAATTTGTATTAGTTTTATTGAGAATTTTTAGCAGTGTGTGGTTTTTATGACTTTCGAACTCATTGTTTTATTTTAGATGTTAATGAGTACGGGTAGTTTGGAATGAAAACTTATAATTATTATTTATTAATTGATTTTTAACACTTAAGGGAAAGTTTAGAGTTTAGTTGTAAATTTAGTGCAATTTTGATAGTTCTTTTATTATTATATTTTTAAGTAAATCTTTAATTAGAGAATTGCCTTCAAAGTTACAACGATGAAATAAGATTTTCATCGGTATTCTATAATCTTCTTAAAGTTTTATTCATTTTAATTCTATAATAATTATGAAAGCATTGCTAGTTTATCATAAAATTAACTTATGATTCAATATTTTAGAGGGGATAGATCATTATGAATTGAAAAATAAATGAAGATTGGTTAAATTAATTTTGAGGGGGAAGTTTCCTGCACTTTTTTTTATAATGTTAAATTAAATATTTTACATAAATTATAAAATTTAACATTTTCGGAGCTGATTAATATTATGTGAATATTTATACATCATTTAAGTAGTTATAGAAATAAAGACTTACATCATATACGTATAGAAAGTATGGAAAGAACATGATAAATTGTATTAGAACTCCTATAAAAATAGGATAAAATGCTTGAAATTACTATGATAATAGAGGGTATAATATAATGGTTAAGATACAGAAACCAACAAATATCAGATGAAATATTTCAGATCTTAAAATCTGTTGAGATATTGACTAATTAACCAATAAAATAAGTATAATTATAACAATTAAAATCGTCCGGAAGTTGGTTGATATTTATGTTATAAAAATTAATTTAATAAAACTTTTTTATTAAAAAAAATGTAGGAAGCTTCCCCCCCCTCAGTTTTAACTTGTGCATGAAATAGTATTTTTGAGAAGTTATTGGATTAAATCGACATCCTAAAATCATGTCTTACTTTCACTATTTTCTCAGTGACCGTGAGTCTTATCTGAGGCTGCATACTTCTGCACAGTTTTTAAGCTAGGGTAAAGGATTCTCCAGACCTCGGGAATGACTCTAGGTAAACCAATTGAAGTCTATCGTCCATTAATGTGTTTGAACATGCGATTCTCATATAAAAAAATAGAAAATGTAGTATTTCGAAATTATCTTTCAAAAATGAAGGGATAATATTAATTATAAAGTAAACTAAGATAGAAATTCTGCCCTTTTTACAATAAAGAACAACATCGCCCATGTTTTTTTTCTGCAGCTCTCGTCGTACTTAGGAAGATGTCTGCCTTGGTCGAGGTTGAATTCGCAGGGAACTTCTCAGTCTTCGAATGCTTTAACTTGCTCCTTCCTCATTTTCTTATTAAACCCCAATAAGAGAGTTATTTATTAGTAATATTGATTAAAATTGAATTGAGAATCTTTTAAGCATATTCAAGCTTAAAGCAAAAATGATAAACTCCTGGTGTAATTTGATATATCCGAATAATGGTTTTAGAATAATTGGGAAACGTACCTAAACTATAAGGTTCTTGATGAGTTCCTTGCATGCAGCTGCATCACACTTTTGATCGCTGACCATCTTGTGCCTTGCCTACTAGTTAATCTTCTCGACAAAAGTGTTGACAGTCTTCATCTTTTAGATTCCCAGGGCATTTTGCTCAGCTGACTTTCAAATTCTCAACTTGATATCATCTTGTTGGATTCTGTTCTTATATAAATAAACACCTCTCTTCAATCATAATCTTTATTTTGCTATACTCTTGGGTGAGTCTCTTTTTCTCTTAGGCGATATACTTTTCCGTTTGGATTGTGAATTCGTCTTCTGCTTGCTTGTTAATGTTGGCGATTCTTTCATCTCCGTGACTGCGGATAGAAGGGATCGTGGACTTAAGTACTGTGATGCTTCCTCTGGATTTATCCTATTTAGATATTAATAATATTTATTATATCTACTCTTTTTAATAATTAATACACTTCTCACCTTCTCTCATGCTCCTGAGCATTAAAAGATATGATATTGAGATAGTAATTTATAAAAATAAAATAAAATACATATTAAGAAAGATAAGTTTACATAACTTTTTTTTTAATGGAATATCTGAATAATCAGCTCACAGCAAACATCATTTGTACTTATCAACCACCCTTAAATTGAAGTCCTTTTCCTCATCACAAAAGTAGCAGTAAATCTTTATTTAATGTTATTTCAAGCCATGTGTAAAATAACCTCATTTGTTAGTTGAAACTATTCATTGTAATGAACTTTAAAATTCTGCAATTGGGTAGGGCATAAACTACAGGTTAATTAAGTACACTATATTCACCACAATCTACATTTAATTAATACGATAAGATACTCTTTCAATAGTAAAGTTGCACTAATTTAAGGTATCCACAGCAGTCTTTCTAGATTTATTTAACTGTTACCAATCGAATTTTCAATATGAGGTAGGTTAAAACTGATGGGAATAAAAGGATTGAAAATGGCACCAAGAATTTAATGTTAGGATGGACAAAAGAATAATGATCTATAAACTCTATAAAATTAACAAGTCAAAAATCATTAAGCTATCTAAAGCAAGACTCATACTTTTAAATATCCCAATAACAATAATAGCTCAAAATCTTAGAATAGAGAGAGAATGCAAAATTTAAATAAAAAGGGATCAATAGTAAGAAATACAAACTTAATGTAGATTTTTAAGAATGCAGACAAAAGAATAAATAATAAAAAATGTAAATTTCTAGAATTTCAAACATTTATCTACCAACATAAACTAGCAATAATCTTAAAAACTAAAGAATAATTATGTTTCTCAGTACCCAGATCATAAGCTAATATCAATTATTTTACACACGAAAAGTATACTTAATTAAAAGACTGGATCTCTAATGATCCCTCAACACTTACAAGATTCAATTAGATCAGTATCTAATAAGAGAAATTAAAATCCCAACATGGAAGGGAATAATTTATGATTAAAATTAAAACATAAGTTAATAGCCTAAAATATTTGCCTTAAAAAACTAGCAAATATCTCAGAAAATCAGTTAATACAAAAATAATTCTATCAAACTTAAAATCTTGAAAAAGTAAATGAACCTAAAATAATCATTCAATTACCAAAGGAAAGTAGTAAAAATTTCACATTGTAAACAGTGAATAGCTAGTTTTATTCTTTTGGTAATTAAATAAACTAAGTTTATGACACTTAAAAAACTTAGAATTCACAATTGAAAATGCTATAAAAAAAATTAATTAGTAACTTTAATTTGATAGCATACAAAATGTCTTTCCAATTATAAAAACTCATTAATTAATTTTAATACATATTTTCCTTATAACACAAGTGTTTTTATAAATTCAGAACAACAAAAAAGGTTAAAGCCAATCTTGACGTCTGATAGCCTTTTAAGTAGATTAAAGTTAACAAATTATGAAACCTGGGAAGGTGTCAGTACAAATAATTAACCTGTCTTTTCAAATAATTATAGTACAAAAAACAGAAGGCGATCCTGTGTTCTTATATTGCTTAAACTTTAAATAAAAATTAACAAGGCAAAATTTTAGCAATTAATGACTAATATAAGGATCCAGATTCATAGAAACCTTAAAAAGATGAAAGAATTAAAGTGTTATTTTGAAGGTTCAAATATTCTTGATTTGAAATCTAGAAATCCATTAATTTCTCAGCCAACAACTTAACGACAGTATAAATATTAATCTTAAATCCAAAGACCAAAGAAAGCTTATTGGCAGTTTAAATAAAATATAGTATAAAGAGACTACATATTAACATAAAAAATCTTAATAAATCAATTCTAAAAGCGTAACAATTATATTCAAGAGATGAACAAGTAAAGTTGTAAATCAGGAACAGAGCTGTAGTGGTTAGATAGGATAAAATGAAGCACATAAATAGAGCTGTAAAGTAATTACTATAAATCAATAAAATGCTTATTTTACCAATTTCAATCACTCAAATTTAAAGTGCAAGATCTAGATCCTTTAAAGGAATAAGATATTTCCAACTTATCTCGGGAGGGTTTTATTAGAAGAGTGTCCAAAAAAAATAAGTATCAAACAATTGATATTATTAACAAGAATTCGATGTTTATGAAACTAATCAAAATCTGAACAGAAACCAATTAAACTTTATGAATTCCTTGATGAAATATTATTAAATATTGAGTGATGGAAGCAGTAGAGGGAGTTTGCATGAAAACAGTTTAAATATACACCATGAATAATACTTGAAGTCATAGTAAATTTCAAAGAAAAGTAAAAACACTATTAAATAAAGGTATTTATAATAAGACTAGAAATCAAATGAAAGACAAAATGATAATAATAATATATAAGTTACTCCTAGATTTGGGAATTTTAGTGAACTTATTAATTAAACCTTATAAAATTATCAATATAAGTAATAGAAAGCATCTAAAATGAAGTCAGCAGATTAAAATCTGGAGAGAAAGATAAAAGAAACATAAAATAATCAAAATAGAGTGACTAATGATTTGAAAGGATTGTGAATAATTGATTTCACATACAATAAACTTCCTAATTAAATCCCAAGTAAAATATGACAATCATAAGTTCGAAGAACAATATAGTAATCAATTTTATCATTCATTCTAATGTAAGTACCAGTAAATATGTTTCATGCCATGAATTATATATTCTTCTTGCCTAAACTCTAAACAGAATTTTTCATCAAGATTCTTATCTGAACAAATTTATTTGAGTTGATCTTTTGCAGTAAATATATTCATTCATCTGAATCTTTTGAGATTCGTCCTCAAAGCCACTCAAATCAATATTAAAAACTTTGATAATTTAAATTAAGAAATAAAATAATTTAATCAAAGATATTATTCTTAACCCAGACAACTTATTAAGATTGGTTAGAGCTATAGCCATTGCTTTTGGATCTCTCCAATTATCTCTTGCATCTTTCAGCACTACAAATAACATAAACACAATATATTTATTGCCGGGGGGGGGAAGTTTCCTGCCCCAAAATTTTATATGCACCCTAGGGGGGAAGTTTCCTGCCCTGAAAAAGGTAGTTTCCTGCCCCCTTCGGAAGTTTCCTGCCCCATACATAAAAATATGTAATTTTTATAATTTTCAAAGAATCTTTATCATCAATTATGATGCAGTTTTTTTAAATTTAGCTTCAAATATCATTTCTACCTTAATAATAAATTTAAAATTTATTGAATATTACATTAATTATTAATAAAAAACACTTATTTTAGGCTTGTTAATAATATATAATTTGATAAAAAAATAATTATGTACCTTGAAAATTATATAATAATAAATGTTGTATAGTACATGATTATGGTAACTGAAATTGAAATTTATTTGTTTCTATTAAATTTATTGCAAAAAACATAAAATTTAATGTTGGGGGCAGGAAACTACCTTTTGGGGCAGGAAACTGTCTGGGGGCAGGAAACTTCCCCCCCCTTATTGCCATATTGTTTGTGAGAGCTGAGACTAAGTTTTCTAAAAGCAGAATTTGTTTAATCTCCACTGTGTGATTCGTCATGATCATTTTGGTTTTGTTCAATCATAACTTTAATAAGACCAAAATTACCCACTTCGTAAGAGTAATTTAAAGATTATTTATCGTTTTCTTAAGTGAATTTCAGAATCTTGAACGACTTAGTTTTTATGCAGAGTGAACTTTAGAAATCTATGAAATTTAATGTTTAAGAAAGAGTTAATCTTAAAAATGTCACTAATTATAATGAAAATGTGTGATGAACTATTGACTTGCAATGCGTTGGATCAATCCTTTCTTTCAGATAAACAAAAAATCTTAAAAAACCCATATCACTAACATGAGCCACTGTGATGTCATACTCTGCATCTTAAATATATTTAATTTAATTGAGCTTTAAAGCTTTAATCAAGGTTGTTGCCTTTCTTATTTAGATAGAGTAATAAAAAGGAGTAAATTATTCTTTTAAGAAGGCTATTCAAGTTAAAATTGTTCGAAATATTGCTAAATATTTTCAACAAGAAGGAAAGTTAAATTATTTGTTTAAGCCAGCTCATTATAAACTTCAGTTCCCACATCTCTATAAGAAATTAAAATATACCATAGTTTAAGTCAATTTGAATTAATGATTCAAAATAATCTGTTTAAGATTATCGCTGATTTTTCTCTTTCTTATTATAGTTATTAATTATTTCTTCAGTATATCCAATAACCTAAGATAAATGCTTCCTGTTAACTTTCTAAACTTTTTGTTAAAAACTAAACTCTTTAATAGTATTTTATTTCCTAACTGCTTATAAATTTTCAAATTCGCTTGTGCTTTCCCCTGTACTTTTTTACTTTAAAATTAATTTAGTATTATTTAGACTTTCTAGACTTTCCTCCTCTACCAGCTTAAGTACTGAAATCCTATAATTTAGCGTATTTCCTTTGAAGCACGAGTGATCAGCACTTCATAAGACATTATAAATGCCAGTTTCCTTCGCTATAAATCTTACTTGGACGAAGTTTGGAAAAGACTCGATTTGAGTCAATTGGGAAATTTCCTCAAGATTTTCATGTTAAATTTCATCCTCATTTGATACTTGAGAGTCAGATGTCACTTTATATGAACCAAACGTGATGTCGTAATTTGTTGTGAAAAAGCCAGAAATATGATAAAGTTTGCATCTTCAACTCTATCATTTGAAAAAATTGAGCACCTGCAGCGATTTTTTAAATTTGCGGATATAAAACCCTTAGATATATTACATATACGGGATTAAGATTTTCCTTATTTTTTATTAATATTTATAATTTTACTAATATTATTTAATTAATTCTATTATTAAAGATCATAACATTAAATTTTTTTAAATATAATATTTAAATAAATATCTGATTAAATATTAAAAAATTATTGAATTTTATTACTCTATAATTTAATGATTTATTTTAAGCTTTGTGTTTACCTCCAAGTTGAATTCTCCATACTTCTATAGTTGCAAGCATCTTGGATTTGGCTTGAAAGACTCCAAATTATTAGCAATAAAATAATTCTATAACGTTTTCTGCTAAAATGTTTTTCATTAAAACTAGTCTCAGTGTCATCGCTATTTGTTAAGTAATTCACAAAAGTTAAGGCTTCAGCGTATTTATCCTCTATCTTAAGCATCATCGTTTTCTTTATTATTTGAGACTGCTTGTGATCTGTTTTGGTACAATAAATTAATAAAAAATAACGAAAAAATAACACTTACAGATTTAAGCTACTGTAATACAATATGATTGTATGATATTATAATCAACACCATTATAATTGGATCGTCCAAGTTCTTCCTAAAAATGCTGAAAGTATTATAAAGTCTCTTGAAAACAGTTAACACAGTGCTTTGTAACTATATTCGATTTGAAAATGATTAAAGGAAGTTTATTATTAAAGCAACTGAAGTGTAAAGCCTCTCTGAGTTCTCAAGAACTTTTTTTTCTTCTGTAAGTTTGAATAACTTGATAACATTATTAGAATTTTTAGTAGATGATGAAATTGTGAAGTCTGGCCTTGACTCCCTCCTAAGATTTCTCTATCCAGCTCGATTAAGTAGTCATTCTAAAAAATCAAGGAAGATAAAAAGTTAGAGAGAGCATTAAACACTTCTTAATCGGATCCTTTCACATCTCCAATAAGAGATTTGAATATTGCTTGGCATTTCGAAGAGAAAAGTTAAAGTTGTACTTATAGATTCTGGCAAGCTGTTAATTTGTCAATAAGTTAGGAGAGAGCTTGCAGCTTTTCTTGGATGTTTTATGATCTTACAATTCTCTTTTTTTCTGAAGTTTAATAATCAAACTATAAAGAAATATTAGTTAATGGGTATGTCATTATATCGTTAATTATTTCTGAACCTTTGAGATTTAACAGTGACAACAACTCCTTGATCTCTTCTTTTTGATCTATTGAGCGAGTAAAAACTTTGATCTTTATACCATTCTATTGGCAATATTTGAGCTTACCAATTTATCTTGAATCAAAAATATGTTATTTATGAATTAAATCAGGTTTCCAGTTTCATTAATTTATTCTTCATGATTATATCGAATATTCTCAATATGTAGTATTACACCAAGATATTGTTTGTTTATTCACTTATCTTCTCTAATTTCAATGCGATTTTATTGCTAACTAAATCAATTATAATGAAATAGTATGATTAAGCTTTCAAATGCTTTATATTAATAATATCATTCATGAAATTGATATCTTATCTTTTACTCTAACTGAATTTTGAAGTCTTTGACTAGCTCCTTGCGTTAAATTTTTGAGAATTCTTTTTAATTATAGAATTGCTGTGCTATTACTTTCTGTTTATAATTATTTCTTCTTCTTTCAGGATTTGGAATGCTAGAGCCAAAGATTCTTGTTGTGCTTAAATTTCATATTAGCAATAGATATTTAAATAACTACAAATTAAATTATAGTTATATATTTTTATTTAATGGAGCACTATGGCAATTAAATATTTTAAATATTGTAAATATAGAGAGAAGATACAGTACTTAACTACATTGAATGCCTTTTAAATTATTTACAATGGTCATAAAATGAATTCAACTTTATTCTATTCTCATTAATAAAACTTAAAAAAATTAATAAAAGATATAATTGATCATTTTTTTAACTATAAAGCCCATAAAACTAAATAACAATTTTTAAAACCTTTATGCTGTTACTGGAATGGTTTAAGATTTCATTAATTTTATTTTTATTTTTTTCTTCCTAACTTATTCAATAAATTCCTATTGAGATAAAAAAGATTAATTTTTTATAGGCAGATACAAATTCCTATTGTTGCCATAAAATAAAAATACTTCTTTAATTTATATTTTCTTATTATATTATTTTGTGGGAGAATAATTAAATATATTTTGTATTTTACTCGAATATTTTTAAATTTTGAAAAACTAAAATTAAATTATAAGATTGAGAGCGATTTTAATTTTATTTAAAGAAGCAAAATGTATTTTATTTAATCTATAATTGGTAACAAATATTTTTAAAATTTATCAATTAAATTTAATCTTCAATTAGATTTATCTAGGTATATAGATTTTAATTTAATAACATTTAAGATCTTCTATTTTTTTAAAACTCTAAGTAAGCTAATTGTAAATTCGTTATCTGACATAACTCTTGCATCTATAAACAAGTCGATTATTACATAAGAAGCTATTCATATTTAGGGGATAAAATATAGTGGAATTTCATAAAAGCCTAGATATGGCTCTGGTGCATTTTATCCAGAAGCGTACTAATCTCACTTAATATATAATATATATATATGTGATAAATATTACAGTAGCCTGATTTGCATGAATTTTATGAACCTATTCCCTCAGACCATCAATTCAACTAGAATTGAGAAAGCTTGCTATCTAATTAAAAAACAATGATATAGTCTATATTTGTCCAGGGTAAATAAAGCTAATATGTCATTAATTATTTTGGGATTGATTCCTATTTATCAAATTTATCGCAAGTATTTTTAATCAAAGAGCCTTTATCTAAAATTAAAAACTATTTAAAATCTTACTTTTCATTAATACCTTTAAACTAGTGTCAGATAATGTGAATTTACAAAGAAACTTGTTTCATTATACACTAAAATAATATTTATAAAACAAAATATAAACAAATTCTGAGTTGAAATTAATTATTGAGTTTGCGATTGCTACTTAATATTCGTAAGTTTAATCTAATAATTAAAATATTAAATTAGAAATTTAATTGCTGGGTGAGGTACCAATCTCACTCAGGACTTTCTGATAGAGCTTTCTACTACACTAAGGACTGCTGAGAGGAGGTAGGGGTTGCTGGGTTCACCGCATTGGGGGCCAGTCGGCGAGGTTCAATCTGTCAGTTTCTACACTCCTCGAGTGGGCTGCACGCTAGGATTTCCCTGCATTAGATAAGCTATAGTTCAGTTTTCTTAGGTAATAGGGAGCAGAATGAAGGTGATGTTCAGCTTTCAAAAGTGAATTGATAAAAGCCATAGAAGCCAACGATAACGATTTTTCTCCCACACCAGGTCGGGTTATGAGACTACCACAGCGAAAGGACAGAGACTACTATCATAGCAGCGGTTGAATCTGCTAAGTTTTTCCTCCACTCTCCATTCAATTGTTTAAAAGAATATGATCTTTGAGAGCTCTGCAGGGTTTCTAAAAGTTCGCTTGGCTCTTATCTCATTTGCTTCTCGGAAACAGAGTGAGGTGGTTTTTTCGGAGTTTTTGGAGTTCATGAATGCCAAATCATAGTTGCCACTTCAACGCACTTCAGATACGTCTACTTTACGACTAAGATTGATGGTTTGGTTTTTGTATCAAACAGTGATATGTTAAAAATTAATTTTTACTATAACTCATTTATTAAATCATCAAATAATTAATTATTCTATTCCCTTAGTTATCTAATAAAATTACAATGACTTCAAGTGATTTATTAATATATTTTAATTAATTACATCTTAAGAGTAAAATAAACAATAATATGTAAAATCTCCCCTCATAAATAATCTTTAGATTTTGTCAAATTATTATATTAACAAGCACTAATAAACAAATCTCAATGAATAATTCATTGAGAGTTACAATAAATAAAGAGTTTTTAATGAGAAACAAAAATTATTTTGAGTAAAATATATATTTAATCTCTTATTCAAAAAATTAAAGATTACTAATATTATAAAATTTGTACATTATTAATTTAAAATATTCAGTGGTAAGATCTATTGTGACAAGTATATCAAAAATCCTCTAATTAGAATCCAAGTATCTAAATCATCTGATATACTGGACTACCTCACATTACCATTTGATTAACTCTATTATGATATTATTTGAATCCTAATGTGGGACCTTAAATACTACATTTAATAATAATTAATAATTTATATTATTAAGTTTGAGCATTATAGACAAATGTACATACAAAGAACAAAATGAATAAAGTTTATTAGACTATTAGATAAATTATTTGTTAGTTGATGAAATTATCAAACTTTATGTATAATTGATAAAATGAATTTATTGGTCTGTTTGCTCTATAGTCTAGCTCGTTTACATCTTTCCAGTTGACATAGTTGGGCTCTAACATGCAATTAGTCTGATCCGTAAATAATATATCTATAATAACGGGATTAGTATTGATTATTGAGGGGTAT
>ARYC01000502.1:0-24839 GCA_000711775.1 Oxytricha trifallax | reverse complement strand
AAATTTTTAAACGATAATCTTTTAAATTATAAAAGAAAATCTTTGAAAAGCAAATATATATATTTTTTAACGAAAAAATGGTAAATAGATGATGAAAAATTAAATCTAAAATGATTCCCTAAAATTTTGCAATAAATAAAATTAAAAGCATATGATTTATATTAATTAGGATTAGTAATGTCGAATTGGGTGTGTTAGGCAGTCTGGTTTATCTTGGATTAACTGTTGGTAAACCATCTTATTTGATATTTTGATCATTCCTTTTAGGATCTATGGTTGCAACTCCAATATTTTCTTATATGAAAGCAAAATACATCTTAATTCTCAGTTTTTTGTTAAATGCAGGTTCATTGATACTTTTCACAGTATCGACTAATTTGTGGATTCTTTCACTATCAAGATTTCTGGTGGGTTTCTGTTAGGTAAATAACTAATTTCGATAAATCTACTATAATAATTAGGTATTCGTATGCATATATTTCCCGGTGTGGGTTGATACATTCGGTAAACCAGATAAAAAGACATTAATGCTCACTTTACTCATGTTAGCCCCACCAATCGGTGTAGTTTTAGGCTATTTAATAACAGCATTTATGATTGCATATTATACCTGGTAATATGCCTTCTATATTTAAGCGGTAATGATTGGACCTTGTTTGATAGGGTTTATGATTACGCCTGATAAATACTTTGATATTGAAAGAGCAGTCACTAATTTACAAGAAAAATAAGCTAAGAGTCCTCAATTTACTTCACAAGCAGGCTTTGATGATAATGTAGAAAGAAGATTGAGTAACAAATAAAAGTTCTCATCATAAGATAAAGAAAATTTTGGCTTATCGGCTGTAAGTAAATTTAACATTAACTTTATTTTATAGGAACTATTTGCAAGCCGAGTTTCAAGAAAAAATTCAGGGAAGCTATAAAATTTTATGTCATAAAGACTTTTAAATAGCTCTATTACTTCTCCTTAATTTAGACATAGCATTAGACAGTCATCTTTTGGACATAATTAAATTGAATAAGAAGGTAATTCAATTGAAATAATGAGAAGTATAATGAAAAACAAACCTTATATACTTATTATGATAGCTCTCTCTTTGCTGTATTTTATTATAACAGGCATTTAATTTTGGATCTCAGACTATTTACAAGTGGCGCTAAAAGTTGACTAAAAGACTGTCTTCATTTTTTATTCATTTACTTGTATTTCTGGGCCAACTATTGGAGTCATAGTAGGTGGAGTAGTGATTC
This sequence comes from Oxytricha trifallax, assembly GCA_000711775.1. NCBI lineage: Eukaryota > Ciliophora > Spirotrichea > Sporadotrichida > Oxytrichidae > Oxytricha > Oxytricha trifallax. Next base: position 23,585 of record ARYC01000502.1, on the reverse strand, counting down.
ACTCCTAAGGTGGATATTAAAGTCCTAATGCTCTCAAGACTTGCTTGATATTATAGATCATTCATATTGTTTTATTAAAATTATGTTATAGTTGCCTCACTGGCTGTAGCAGTCAGTTTGCCAGTACCCTTCATAGATAATTTCTAAGTTTTTGCAATTCTTATCTGGCTTTTACTTTTTTTCGGGGGATTTATCGTTCCAATTATGACTGGTTTAATTTTGATATTGGTACAACCAAACGAAAGAACCGTTGCTAATTCAATAGCAAATCTTTCTTATAACTTACTTGGATATTTACCATCTCCATTTTTATATGGTCTTCTACAAGCCATATCCGGTGGTAACTAATCAAGAGCGGGAATAAGTTTGCTTATGATGATGACTCTTATTGCTTTTGGGTGTGTTCTTGGAGCTTACGTATAAAATAGATAAAATTAAACTATCTCTCAAGATAAATTTAGATCAAACAGAACTAAGCATTAAAATTATGCTTCTTAATTATAGGGTAAACCTGATAGAAAGAAAACATTGAGTCCACCATAAAAACTCAAAGTTTCCAATAGAATCGAATACTAAAACCCCAATATATTTGAGTTGTAATAAGAAAGCCTGTTAAATACTTTCTAAAGAAATGAGACATATGATTAAGTAAATGGTAGCAGAAGCTTTATTGAAACTTAGAATACAAATATCAATCCCATTGTAATTATTGAAGATTAAGACGACTAAGTTTAATTCTAAAATGACCATAATAGCTTAGTATACTAATCATTTGACAGCAAGTAAGCAATGCAAGACATAGAAGATATGGAGATCGACATCATCAAAGCATAATTAAGCAAAAATTATAGGGTTCAATTTTTTAATCTAATATAAAAATTCAAAGAAACTTAATTTTAAGTATTGCCCTTCTTTAAATTCCTCATTATATGAAACTTTTGTTAGATTGAAATGATTTTATTAAGAAAAAAGTGTTAATCGAATTTCACTTTAATTTGATAAAACTTTATTCCATATTTACGAAAAATTATTATCATTATAATTGACTGTAATTAATAATATAGATGTTGAATTATAAAAATTTTAATAGAAATGTCTTAATTTTCCAATCAAATAAATCAAAGTAAGACAAAACAAACTTTTGAATAATCAATAGAATATTAATAGTTTTATATAGATTCAAAATATTCAGTCTCTTAGAAGAGTGCATTGATCCTATTTCTTTCATGCTTAATAAGCAGTACCTAGTAATTTGGGATAGATTTTGGAAAAACTTTAAAATTAGCGAAGGGTTTTACTACTGGCTTATTGGATAAAATTTATTAAATAAATTAAAATTCCTTACAATAAGGGGTTTTAAATTTACTGCATCTTATCAATTATAACTTTATGGATAACACTATGACAATGAGTCCTATTAGACCATCGGAGTGCTGGTCAGACGTTGAAAATCAAGGTTTTATCTTCTTTGACGATAACACATTCGGAGGTCCTCAGTGTCGTACAGAGCAAACCATAACTAAGAGTGAGTCAAACATCTTGTTTATCGAAGGAGTAATGGAAAGAGATCTGGTTATTACATCGAATCATATTTGGATCTTCTGGGAGGCGTAGGAAGTGCACTATGAAACTAATAAATTAGGAGAGCACTACTATCCCTCAGATCACTGGTTTTATGACATGCATTGGTCTGTGCCAAGTTATGCACCTTCAGGCTTGTATAGAGCGAAGTTCCAGGTTAATGGCTATATTAACAGAGATGACGATATTCACATAATTGTATTTGATAGTTGATTCCAATTAATTAGAATTAAATCAAATTTATGCTACAAATTTAAAGCCATTAGCTCATTAAATTCATTTTGCTGCTTTTAAATTGAAGTAATAGATGAAACGGAAGAAGAAGATGAAAATTAAAGTAGTGATGGATTTCTGAAAGATGGTGACTTAAGTAAATTGAAAGATAAAGACGATACTTAAAACATTAACTACGAAGGAGTGAGGTACAGTATAAAGCGCAAAAACAATAAGCTAAAGAATGCCCCTCTAGAAGAAGGGAAAGTAGTAGGCTGCTTCCAATTTTATTTTGATCTTAAGTGAGAATATATATTTATCGATATTTAACTGTGCTTTAGTAACTACAATGAAGCAGATTTATAGTTATTTAAACACAGGAAATCAAATTAAATAAGGCAATATAAATTATACATATATGCAAATGTACTTAATGATCTACCTATATATTAGTTAATTTAAACTTCATAAAAATTAAACAACTATTTAACACGTTTTTACTTTTTAAAATTAATTAACTTAAACTTAGGGGATGATCATATTTATGTTTTGTTCATTTCTATCTGTTACAAAATTGAAGTCATTTTATTGCAATTTTCTTGTACTTTGCTAGCATCAGTAATATGAGAATGAGAATAATTGAAATTTGAATTATCTTGTCCTTAATATAAATTTGATTCAAATCCTTAACTGACTGAATATTAATTCTACTCTTATTCAAGCTCTCTGAGTCTGTCTCTGTGCTAGTCTTTTTCCATTATTTTTAACTCTCGCTTCCTTATGGTTGGATTTGATAACTAGGGCACTAAATCTGAGGGTTTTAGGGCTAATTTTTGTTATAAGGTTAGATTTGCATGGGGATCTTCACCTTAATCAAGGGCGTTAGATTTGAGATATTATACCTTTTTCTTGTTTTTAGCTGAAATGTGTGATTAATTTTTCTATTAGAGCTGCATTATTTCTTATTAAGCTCTCATAGCCTCTGATTTATCAAAAGGATTATCTAGAGCCCATTTAATTGAGATTGGATCAGTTTTACCCTCATACAAAACTTAATCTAACATAGCTTCTCTTGCGAATTCAGCATAATATCTGTGTCTATATTTTATGAAAGCAATGCACTTGTGATTGTTGAAATAGATGTCCTCAATTTCTCCCCAAGGACTGAAAAGCTCATAAATCAAGATTATTATATCTCTCTAAGGAGTCAAAGAATCGGTTGGTAATTAGATGTCAGTGACCATGAGTGTTCTACATTCTTTATTGAAAGAACCGATACCAGTGTTGTCTTCTTTGTGAGTGGCATGTCTTGCTCTGCCGAAAACATCTCTAAGGTTATCTTAATCTGCTATCTCAAGATCCTCTTCTTGGGGAGTTCTATGATAAAATCTACAGTTGACACCCTCAGTACAACAACCTCTTGCAAAATATACACAGAAATAAGTTGAATTTTTCTTCTCAAATTTATCAGCTTTTGTGTAACCTGTATCAATAGGTGGCTTGCACTTGTAGAGTGAGGGCGCTTTTTCAACTTATTAATTACGATCTGTCAAGTACTTATCATACCAAATATTGTAGTCATAATTTCCCTCAACATACGCTGTATCCTTTTTGGATTCTTAGACTTACCGCCTCGCCGGCTTTTACATCCATACATGAATCTATTGATTTCTGAATTGCTTGAAAAGCTTGTAATCTTTTTAAAATTACTTATCTTTCAAAGTTTCATTGTCCTAATTTGCATCTACATATTCATCAGAAGAGTCTTCGAGATTTTAAATGTTTTCATCGAGATTTTGCTTGTCTACATACGTATTAATTTATTCTTGATCTTCTTGAACTTAATGGACTTCCTATTATTCTTCGTGATGTTCAGATTCCTGCTACTACTACTATTGCTAGAAATATTCAGGGTATGTCATTTGCAAATTCTCATTTTAAAGCTACTCTAATCTGATCATTCTCTCTCTGTACTCATTGCGCTTTTTTTCTTCCTCCTCTTTTTTCTTGTCTGCTTTACTACTCTTATTTGACTTAGCCTTTTCTTACTAAATTTCATTACTTCCATTTTAGTCTGAAATTTAAGGCTAATTTTGTACATTTTGATGTAATGGCACTTGATTTTAATATATTTATGAATCAAGAGTCATATCGGCAATAATTGAACCTTCTGGTACTTCCCACACACTATCCCCTGTCGCTGGATTGTAGTAATAAAATGCTTGATGATTGGGATCGAAATGTTTCTCATAAAACACTTAAATTTAGGCTTTTGAGGGCTTAGGAGGAGGGGGAACGATGGTTCCTTAATGCTTCATTTCACTCATTTTTAATTGTTTATAATATATTAATTTGATTTTTAACTAAGGATGTTCAAAACTATGTTCTGTTACCTTCTATCATTTAAAACTAATATTTAATGTTGAATTGTAATATAAAATTCTATTAAATTATATAATTATCAATGGCTTAAAATTAAGAGGCTTCAAGTGCTTAAATGCAAAATGATATTGATATTATTAACTCAAGAAAGATTCTTTTAGTAAATTTATACCTTGCTTCGAAACAATATTTACTTTCAAATTATAAAAGCTTACTAGTTTTCACACTAATTCTGTCCTCTCCTAAAATCTACAGATAAGCAATTAAATATAGATACTCTTTATTCTAATAAATCAAATCTCATTAGGAACTTGACAAGCTTTTGATTAAAGAGAAGGAAATATTCTTAAGAGTGAGGTTTCTAGGGGTTTAACTATAAAAACATAGGAAAATTAACATTAATAGTTAAGATCCAATTGGAGACAAATAATCACCTGAAATAGCTAAGAAATTATTTAACCAAATTATTAGTCAATGTACTTTATACATGACCCACTCTTTGGTAGATAAAGCTCATAGAAATCTTAACACTAAAATATATAAACCTAAGATTTTGACATGACTTAGCACAAAGAAATATTAAATTTTAGGCTTAGCGGAGTACATTATCCACTTATAGATAGATGTGTGAAGGAACTCCAACACCCCCATTTCAAGTTATTTTAAGAACCCTAATTCATAAATTTATCTTTGAAAGACAATCAGCTGCAAGGCTTCAACCCCTATAATCTGGACGAAGCTTCTAAGAAACTTTATCATGGTTTTATAGTATCAGCTTCTTAAGTCACTTCAGGCAATTTCAATTTGCATTTAGCGAATGAAGGCATGATAAAATCTATTTAAGGTTATAAAAGAAACAATGATTTCGATAATATCAAGGAGTTTTCAATTGGATATGAAGCTATGATTAAGGAATTTTTAGGGGCTGAATAGGGAGCTAAGTTAAGTCAGAGGGGACCTATATGGGAATAATATCAAAGTGAATTTGTTAAAGAAAAGAAGCTTAAATTCATTAGGACATTTGCTGAAAAAATAATCAATAAAATATATTATAGGGGATAAGGCAAGTTAAAATTTTAATAATTTTATATAGTGAAAAATAAGATACACCCCTTTAATATATCATGAATTTTAACGTTGATTTAATTAAATAATTCAATTTTTATACAAGGATATGTACAAATGGATATAATAGAATTGGATATAAAATATTTATAATATAATTAAAATGACAACACCGAACGCAGCTCCTCAGAGAAAGATAGACAACTCTGAGTTTGAGCCGATTTCCTATAAACAAACCCAAACAATCCTAAATTACTTCATCCTAAATACAGCTTAATTCCTCAATTCGTAAGTATTAGAAAAGAGGCACATGTTTATCCATATTTATCATAAATATGTTTGGCCTATTAATTTTTTATTTTAGATTTTCTCAAGTGGTTGAGACTAAAATGCATGAAGTAGATGAGAGATTAGATGAACTTGAGACAATTATATCGATCTTTGAATCTAAATTAGATTCATTACCACCTGAGATATTTAGTGACATGCCTTAATAAGTATAGCAACTACAAAGCACTGCCACTCAGCTTGTTGCTACTGAAAACCCACTTGGTCCTCCAGTCATTCCACCTCCACCTCCCCCAGGATGTAAGTAGATAATAATACTGTGAATATTCGTATTTAAGTAAAATTATAGTTGCTGCAGGTGGCAATGTTCCTCCTCCACCTGGTATGGGAATTCCACCTCCTCCAGGCGGAGGAATACCACCACCCCCAGGAATGGGTGCTCCATAGGTATTTAATGCACCACCTCCTCCGCCACCACCTCCAGGCATGGGTTTTATTCCTCCTCCCCCAGGTATGAAACCACCAGTTGTGGGTGGAATGGCTGCAGGAGGAATGCCTCCACCGCCAGGAATGGGTATACCTCCACCACCAGGTGGTATTCCGCCTCCCCCAGGAATGGGCATGCCTCCTCCAATGATGGGTGGTATCCCTCCTCCGCCAGGAATGCCAGGATAAGACATTTAACCCATTATTGATGGCTAAGCTCCAATGGATCAACCATTATAAAATTAACGCTCAATTATTTAAACTCCTTTATTTAATAATATGCTAGTCAATTTTTATAATAAACCAGAAATGACAGAAGAAGAAAGAAAACGTGCGGAATTAGAAGAAAACGAGGAGTTTATGAAACTGGTGAAACTCCACAAAATAGTAAAAGTACCCATTGCAAACATCAAAAGTAAAATGAGGCAAGAAGGCAAATATGATCCCAAACTCTTTGATGTAAGTTGATATTTAATGCATTAACTATGATCTAAATCATTGGTTTTTATAGTTGTTTATTTCAGAAAAAGATGCAGCTGCTTCTGCTATGTATAATTGAGCGAATTATCAACCTGCTGAATCTCTATGGAATAGTGTTTTAACCAAGATCAAACTGAGAGTGATTAGAGAATAAACATAGACATAAAAGATTATCTATCAATAATATTATGTTTAATTCCAAACATTAACTAAAATATATTCATTCAATAAGTAGTCATCTTTTATCTTGTGATATTTTTTATTTCACTCAAGAGTCTTCCAATCTTTTCCTGAGATCATCTAATTCTAGCTGTAATTACTGAGTTTGCTTCTGCTGCCATCCATAGTACAGTGGCTTAGTTATTGATGCTAATTGTTCATTCTTCCTGCTGATGTTTGTTACAAGTTATTTGCCATAATGTTTCTCTTATGTATAACAATTTTATTATAAGTTAAAATTTTACTTTATTAAATAATATGGATTAGCTCTATGATATTATATACAAATGTATGTCAGGGTCTATACTCAGATTAATATTTTGAGAGTGTTGAGAAGTAAGAGGATATTTGTTTGAGTCAGCAATAAAAGTTCCTTAATGTCCACGGAGATCTTCATATCTGATTTTACTAGAGAGCTTTAAATCTTTTTTAAGTTCAATTTTCAATGATTTATTATTATTGATTTATAGTCAAATTAAAGTAAATATAATTTTATATCCTTAATTTTGGGGGGGGGAAGTTTCCTGCACTCGAGGAAGTTTCCTGCTCTTTTTTTAATTTTTATGTAAAATTTAACAAATATTTCATAAATTATTAATTTTAACATTTTTATGATTCTTTTATATAAACAGGATATTTATAGATCATTTAAGTATTTAAAAAAATATAGTAGAACATTATATAGGTAAGTAAAGAACAAGATAAATTGAATGAGAACTCCAATAACAATTGGATACAATATTTGGAATTACTATGAGTACAGAGAGGACAATGTAATGGTTTAGAGACAGAAACCTAAAAATATAAGATGAAATATGCGAGAATTGTTGGAATCTGAAGAGAGATAATGAATAATTGATTAATAAATTAAATATAATTTTAAGAATGAAATTAGTTAGGAACTTGGTTATAGTTGTTATAAAAAAAAATTTAATAATAAAAAATATATTTAAAAAAGTGCAGGAAACTTCCCTAAAATTTATTTTTTATCATAAACTGGTGCAGGAAACTTCTCCCCCCTTAATTTTTTATCTCTTAGGTTATGATATTTCTATCTCCGTAGCCTTACCGCTTTCTTAAAAGCCTGATTATTTATTACTAATATAATAAAACCCCAAAACCCCTTAGTAAGATATTCTATATATTTTTTATATTAATCGAGAATACATGCGGTCTATAGCAATTAACAAAGTAAATATATATTATTTGATAAAATGATTGCTAAATACGAATATATATTTTGTTTTTAAATTTCTTTCATTTTTTGTATTCAATTGAACTATGTAAATCAAAACAATTTTTTTAAATGAAACACTTCTCTCATTGAATTAATTGTGTAAAATTCATTATAAAATAATAAATTTTTTGTATTTGCGACAGCTCTCATTTAATTTAATTGAGAGCATGGAAAAATTTATTAAATTAAGATAAATTTATTAAGTTTCTTAAGTTAAATTTGATTAGTACAAATCTCAATTAAATTAACTTCATATTATAATAATAATATCATAAAAAATTTATACTATAAATTTTGAGGAAAAAATGACAAAACAGCAGATAAATAATTCTCTATTTATTATTTAGCTTTGAGTTAGTCCTTTTGCTTATAAATAGCTCTTTGTAATCCATCAATTTTATCAATTCAAATAACATATTCAGTTATGATAATTTTATTTATCAAATAATTTATTTTATTGTCGTTTTATTTTACATTTGATTAATTCTTTATCATCTTACTATGCTCTTGTGATTTATGGATGTTTTCTACGGATAATTTAATTCCATCTTTACATTACATTAATTCTTAATTGACTTACCAAAATAAACTCCTCTATATCACATAAATTCAATAATTACAGCATTTAAATTAATAGTTTTCTTTTATTAATGCCTTATGATTTCATCACTTTAACCATTTTGATTTTTTTATCTACTCATAACTGCACTTTTCTGTTCTTCATAACTTTCTATCTCCTTGGCTCTTCTATCATTTGATGCCATCAAAGCATAATCACTTATTAGAGGAGTGAATACATGCTACTACTTTTACTACTTTTAATCTTTAATGATTTCCTGATCAATTCTCATGTTGATCATATTTCCCTTTTTGATTTTACTCTATGATTAATGCTACTTCTTCAAATTGTAGACTTCCTCAATTAACATACTATCATTTTATGAAGAGTTTTAACTCATAGATTAGTTCAATTAATGATTTCTCTCGTTATGAATCGACTTTTTCATTTCAGTTTTTTGACCTTCTTGTAGTCTAAGACCAGCATATGTATTTTTGTGACTTGAATTTTAGACTTCTTTCAAGTTTTAATTGTCTGTAGAAGTTGGAGATAGTGAGTCAAGTTCCTGATCTCTGGTCATTAAATTTGATTAAAGTCTAACATGCTAGATTACCTAATACACTTGGGCTGGCGTTCTTAGTGAGGCATTGAGACTTTACTTGTTACTTTCGTATTTATTCTAGATTCTAAGCAAGTCTTCAATAGGCTATTTAATTAAAAAAACTGAGATAACTATTATCTTGCAATAAAACTCTTGGAATTGTTTAGGTTCGAAATGATTGTTTGATTAGAATTCTCAAAAGCAGGCTTAAAATCGTAAAAGATTGAGGCATTTTACTCTTTGTCTTGGTTGTTATAAGTGTTATTGAACAAGTTTTGTTCATTTAATTCTATCTTTACATTGCTCTTCTTTTGAGAAATCATCTATGATGATTAGGCATTTTAAACCTGGCTGTTTTTCCTAAAAGTTTAAGTGTTTTATTACTGAGACCATCGATTTTAATTCTCATTTTAATTCTATCTTATATCTAAAGTGTTGGAGCTTTGAATATTGTTTAAATGAATAATTTACTCAACCATGGGATCATTAGTGATATTAGAGTCATTATTATAATCCTCATATTGATTGACTTCTCTTTGATCTGCAATGTGAATTTGCAAACTATCATCATAGTACTAACTTTAGTTGATATTTCTTGTATTGTATCCTTAATTTTGCTATATGGGAGATAGGTCTCTCTAAATTTCTTCATAGTGTTGATAGTTGTTTATCAACTTTTAGCTAATAGGTTGAACCTAACTTTTGTTCTTAGTTGGAACTCTATGGAATTTCTACTAACCTGCGATAGCTTTTGATAACTATTTCATCTACTATTCTTTATTGAAACTTGAAACTTTCCCATTATTAAGATCTTTTATGTGATCTAATTCGTTAGTAATTCTTTTTAAAGAGGAATTAAAGATGTGCTAAATTTCTGAGGTATTTCCGTTGTAGTTTAAATTTTAGAGATTTATCTGATTATTTTAATCTTCTTACTCTGAGATGGTCAAGGATTTTCTATAGGGATACAGAATATTGCTTGCATTTTGAGAGTTTGGTGAATTGAAGCCATTTTCTTGTTTAATCTAAGAAAAACTCGGATTTTCTCCATGAGCGTAGAACACCACATTTTAAATATTTATAATGGCAAAAAACTTCAATTAATTGTAAAAAAATGATTGCTAGGGTTTGTGATTATTCGTGGTTCATCCAACCCAGTATTAATGGGACTCTCATCTACATAAAAACTCATCGTTGTAATATTGTTTTTATTGTAGGGTTAATCATGAGATTTGGCTCTTGACTTAAGTAAATTTTCATTAGAGAGTTTTTTACTCATTAATCCAGAATTAAATACTGATGGATTCTGAACTATTTATTGCTACACAATTTAGTTTATCAAGTTATAAAGATCAACTTGGTTTAATTGGTTTTATCTTGTAAACTATGTGGTATTTATAGTCGGTGTTCCTGGGGTTGGGATTCCAGATGAACTTGGATTATGATGAAAATGCTTCATTTAGTTCTTTATGGATATTATCTTAAACTCTTTTTCTTGAAGTTTTGATTCCATTTTAAGTCTCAGTTCTTAGATTTTTTATCTTGACTCGTCAAGTTTTACTCTCAATTCAAGTTTCTCTTTTTCTAAAATTTTGTTGACTGATTTTAGCTTAGAGATTTTGCTTTCTCTCTTTTTTAGTTTTCTCTAAAAGTCTTACTGTTCCTGCTAAATTCTTTAAGCCTTTTCAGCATTTTCTCTTTGAATCTTTTTATACTCACTGATTTCATTTTATAATTATTGAGATATAACTTCATAATCTTTGGCTTTCCCTAGCAATAGGCCTAGGTTACTACGACCATTTATGATTGTAATGTTATTATTAGTGTTGGGATGATTTATGTTTAGCTAAGGTTAAGTTTACTAAGAGGGGTTCAAGAATTACTTCTAAGATGAGAAATTACTGCTCATGTTATATTGACTTTCATTCATATTTAAATCCTCATCTGTGATAGGAGTCTTTCTTCCTTGAGTATTAATAAATTGTTGCTGTTGCTAATTATTTTCAGTTTAAACGCCCTATTCATAATGTATAGGTAATGACCTTGCTGATAGTTGTCTATCGATCATATTTCTTTTCTATTTCAATTTCAATTCAAGTATTTCAACTTGTCTTTGATAATCGGTGATGTCTAGTTTCATAGCTTCAAATTTTTATTCATATTCGTCAATTTCTCTAGCTAGACTCTCAACTGATTTCTGCAGATCGTTTTTATCAATGCTAAGTAAAAAGATTTTCTCTTTGAACTCAGACTTATCTTTCTTTTGTTTTTCTACTTTTAATTAGAAATTGAGATTATTTTCTTCTGATCTTTAGAGTTGCTGCTTGATTAGCACCATTTATTGCCTCAGATTATTGACTTCATCGGAGTTAAAAGATAATGAGTAGTGTTTAGATAATCCGATTGTATTTTTTGGGAGGCTTGATGGAGACTCCCCTCTCAGAATTTAATCCAGCTTGATTTAAGGTGTATCAAATACATTTGTTTAAGAGTTTTACTTTGACATCTGATTGCCAGTTTGAATGATTAAGTTAGAATCTGAGTAAATATGTTAGTCATCAGATCTTTGAGGTGTCTTCTTTATTTGAGATAAGGATTGCTTATTTTTTCTAGGCCTTACCTTTTTCCTTTCTGAACTTTATCCAAAATCTTCTTAAGAAACTTATGTACAAGTCTCAACTTTATTTCTTTGAGTCACTCTTAAGCTTTCAGGGTTGCTACTTAAATACTATTCCAATTCATTTATTCTTTCTTCAAGTTATTCGTTTTTATGTTACAACAAGTTCATCTAGCTTTCCTTTATTAAGATCAATGTTTGCTTATTTTGATTTTCACATTTCAAATGTTCAATCATTTGCTTGTATTCTTTCATTTTTTGAAGGACGCTTGTCTCATCAATATTACTGAGCATTGTAGGTCTTTCAATATCATCTTCAGATATCTCGTTTGTTGGTAATATTTTAGAAACTCTGTCAATATTACTTAAAAGATCTTCGTCTGACATAACGAAATCAGGTTGGGAAACATTTGTGGCTGAATTCATGTTTGGTCTGTGGCCAGGATGATTTTAAATTCTTTGAAGAAGAAATTAAGAAACTTAGTCTTAATCAATGCTTCCCCCTAATAGTGGAGACTCAGTCAGCATTCGAGAATGCTGATATGGCATTTTAGAGCCAAAGAAATTAGCGTTATCTTTAAATGAAGGGCTCAGTTAATTTTACTGTCTCAGAGCTGGTGAAGTATCAGTCTTAAAAACCTTATCTTGAATATTATTGTCGGATGAGCCTGCTCTCCCTTATGAAAATCTCTAACTAGCTTTGGTCTTATTCTGATGCCTTAAAGGCTAAGATTTTGACTTGCTGTAGATAGAATTTTGGCTTTGATCTCTGGACAGTGATGGGTTGAAATATTGTTAATTATCACAATTCATCATTAATCCTGAATTACCTGCTCCATTTTTATCAATCTAACTTGAATTGATGCTCTACATGCGATTATAAATTATAAAAAGTTCTTTAATTTAAGTTATTGCGATTGAAAGTTTGATAAGATGATTGAATCTCAGATTGATCTTCCTCAGTAATGATAAATAGTGGCATTTATCTTTCTTTGTTATATGGTGAGTCGATGTATGTGTTATCGTTTTCATCAATTTAAAAGTGATCTTTCAATTCTTCATTCACATTATCTTCATCTGTATTTTGTTAATCCTGGGTTATTTATATACTACTTGGAGTCTTATGATCTTCCTATCTCTCATAAATTGCTTCTTAAAAACATTATAATTTAAGAATATCAATGTTAATAACTAATGATGTTGATTAATTAAATCAAAAGTCTATACTTTATTTGAGAGATTTTGCCTTTTCATCAGTGTCACCTCTATCTTTCTATACAGTTGAGCTTTTATTTCTCAATAAAGTGCACAGGAGCTATAAGGGTTAATGCGTTTAAAAAATAACTTGTGTCTTACCTTGTAATTATTTGAAACTTTTTGAAGAAGTTACTACATCTCAATCATTTCTTAGGCATTTTTCATTTTATCTTAATTTTCAAGTTTATCTTTAATGTCTTTAACCTACTCTCTTATCAATTCCATTTGTTTGCCAACTCTATTTTACATAATCAATACAATTGATAACAAACATTGAAAAATTTCTTCTATAAATTTGAAAAATGAACTTACTTGAGAATTTTAGATTAAGTCAGCAGAAACTTAGGCATAATTTAATTCAGAGTTTCAAGTAGACCTTCATAAAAGTTTATCTGTGAGTATGCAAACACTGAGTTTTCCTTGGCTTAAAAAGTAATTAATTCTCTCAATTTAGTTATTCTACCCTCTGAAAATCCTTAACCATAAGAGTCTTCTTTTTCATGTGAGGATAGGGAGGATGAAAAGGAGTGTTTATTGTGGTTTTATTAACTGCTGTAATGATCATCGTATAGGTCATCAAATTACACAAGCTAATCTTAATCTTCGGCCATGATTTTAATAGGTCTTAATAAATATACTAATTATTAATTAAAAGTATGATAGTTAATATTAATAGTTTAATTCATGAGTTATAAAATGAAAACAAAATGCATTCTTTTCCTTTTGGCATTTTACTTAAATATAGTCTTAAATCGTAAATTAGATATTTAATTTGAAGCAAATTGGCATGAAAAACCGCTTTCATACTATTATCTTGATGAGCTCTATTAAAAGGATTAAAGCTAATTTTGGAATTTGATAAGTACTAGCAATGTCCATCAATAAAACAATAATGAAGATTTTTAAGATCAATTGCTCTCATAAATTAAAAATAAATTGCACGAATTAGATCTGTATGATATCTACAGCTTAACTTAAGAGGGACTGATTAAAGCAAGACATGGGCAGTATTTGGAGTATTTGTATAATTTAGAATAAGAGGAATTATAGTACTATGATGTATAGATTAAATGCAAATTAGAAAATAGCACTATAAGTTAAAGTTTATAGAGTTGGATCATGAAAGTTGATTACTCATCTAAAACAAAGCAAATTATTTGTTTCTAATAAAAATATCAGAATCAATAACTCAATAAAAACGACTCAATCTAGATGGTAAAACATGAAGTTGGATTATTAGAAGATCATGAAGTTAAAAGTATTACTTAAGCAAAAGATAAATTAAGAGTCATGAATTACGGAGAAAACTCATAAATACTCTATATTTTGTATCTAAGCCTTTTTGAACTACCACAACTACTAAATTCTACTTTCTATGCAAAGATATTAAATGAATAAAATGTCATAATTCGCTATAAATTTACTTCAACTGAGCTTTCAAATAACTTAGAACCTATCTAGGGAATAGGTGTAGAATTTAAAATAAAATCACTTGAAAAGTTGACAGATACTTATAATGTTCATGAAATCTTTTATCAAGATCTGCTTTTTATTGATAGAGTTATTAAAAACTAAGAGTTCTATAACTAATACAAAAATGCTGTAGTACAATAGATAAATGAATAAACTAATTTAAAAGATGTAAGCTAAGTGTTAGGAAACATGCCAGATTTGAATTTTAGTAATTAAAGCATGACATTAGATTATAAGAAACTCAAAATTAAAGAAAAAATTGAAGAAGCTGAATTCATGGTTGTAGGCCATCGATATTTGGAACTAGATAAATATAATACTGAGGCAATTAATTTAGATCAATTTTACAGAGAGACAATTAATTTGTAGAGATAGCTTCAAATAATGCTCAATAGCTCTTCGGACTTTGATTTGTTAAATAATAGATTGCTACAGCATAACTACTATAAATCTCAGCATATTTTCATGCCATTTGACACACCATAAGCTTTTGATCGATATTTTTTAGTCGTTACAGATAATACAAAGAGATAATAGTATTAAAGTATTGACTAAGATAATTTTGTTAGTAATTCACTTCATACTATGGCAGATGAGCAATATTAGCAAAGTTTGTCAATAAACTCAAATGTTATTAACATTCTCTTGTATCTTGATTTAAACCTGATTGGCGATTAAAGTTAAATAAATATTGTAAGAATATTGCTTTAACTTCATTAGGAAAATGTTAGCTTCTAATTAAGTGTAATGATAACTGATAGTAATATAGATAATAATAGCTAAAATGACATAAATTTCTTTTATAAATGCTTAGATGATTTAGAGTAAAATCAGCAACGTTTAGAATTGATTCATGACATATTTGTGGAGTCCAAGAACTTAAAATAGCAATGCTATAATCAAGATTTGAATTATAATTAGAAGTTTCATGATTTAACATAAAACTCTGTTAATGTATGTTCTAATTAAAACATATGTACTTTTCCATCAATAGTTATTAATGGTAACCTTATTAACCCAGAAGAATTATCAGAGATACTTATTTACCCCCTTTAAACGATTTATTAATACTTTTGGGAGGTAATTCATGTTACAAGTCAAGAAAGTGTAGAGATGTACAAAAACAATTAAATTGATAGTGAAAGTGATTTTAAAATAGTTTACTTTCAAAATTAAGATGCAGTAAGACACAGAGATACTTATCTAAATTTTAAAAGTAGTAACATAAAAACTTACAGAAATTTGCGGACTAATTAAAATGGACAATTTGCTATAGATTATAAAATTAGGCAAAAATTAGAGTAAAATTCTCAAAATAAAGTTGAAATTGTTTTTAATAAAAATTTACACGAACTTAAAGCAACTAAAATAAATTTTTTATTGAGGTAATTCAATGAAGAATCATAAGACACAAAAATTGTACTATTATCCATATAAGATGTTACAGATTTAAAATTCAATACAGTAGACATTCAAGCATTAAATGATACTATTTTAATTTATTTTTACTCTGTTCTTTGTGAATGGATTAGCATATAAAACAGACATCTATCTATCCAGTTACTAAACTTTCAAACATTTAGTATAATTTCACCTTAATTTAACTCATCAATTGCTCAATAGCATTTAACTGTAAGAAACCATTTCAAGAAGTGATTTTATGAAATTTATATTCTATAACAAAATTCTACAAGAAAACTAAGTCGATTTTAATATAACTAGATAGCTAATGATAGCGGATAAATACGCCTTGATTAATAAAAGATTTTCTCCTTAAACCCACAATTAAAATTTGAGAATTGAGAATAAGTTCACACCAATATTGCAATATAAAACTTAATTAGTTATATATTTCTTAACTTATAGACGTCCAAATCAAGACTTATCTCATGGACAGATCTTTATTAAAAACTCTAACTTTCCTCTCTTAATCCCCTTTTACTTAGGCTCTCAACATATATCTCTATATTTATGATGCAGAGAAATAACTTTCTCTGCCTAATTTGAGAATTAAACATCACTACTATAGACTATACTATAATAATGATAGAGAAGAAATCCCTCCTATAAATAATTCTCATCAATTATAAAATATGCACAGTTTTTCTATTGAAGATTTCAAGAGTTAATTTAGATATGTGATTATGGATTTAGATCAACCAGAAAGCTAGTAATTTAAAATTACAACTTTATCTAATGCATATAGTTATTTCGAAGATTATCAATTAAGCTAGACAAAAAATAAAACTTAAATAAAGGTTTTCGGCTATAATAGTACACTTGAAATTGATAACTGGAAGTGGCAGGAATAATTTTAATAAAAAAATTCACCTCTATAAGTGAAGTTTTAACTCTCTCAAATGCATTAATATTTAAAGTTAAAATCATGTAAGAGTTTCTTAAACATTTAATGCAAATAAATTAATCAAAAAATGGAATTTTAAATTAGAAAAAGATCGTAGTATATTCAAACCTAAAATAACATCAATGAGTTTCTATATATGAGTGTGATGAAGCCAGGTAGATATTATGCTTTTACTTTTAATAATCAAGGATAACCATAAATTAAGACTGTAGATACAAATTTAAGTTAATAATCTAAATTTATAATTATTTTAGTAGATTTTAATGTAATTAATACGGACGTAGAAATCTTACACTTGCAAGAGTAGTAAAATCTCGATTCCATATCAGTATTATCAAACGAATATGTTAATGAACAGTAAATTTTAGATTTCGATCAAAACTTTCAATTATATTAAGAACCCTTAGAGACAAATGATGATTTTGAGATATCTGATTCGTTTAAATATATGAATTAAGAAATGTGTGAATAGCCACTTATTTAGATTTTCAATAATAGCGCCAATCCAATTAATTTATTTTTTCAGATTAGCGGAAGTATGTATGAGATGTAATTATTAATCTTACTTAAGTAGATTCGTGAATATCATTCAAAAGAATCCTTCAAAATTATAATGCTGTAAAATACTTATACAAGCCCAGATTTTATCGCGAGATTTATAAACTTATGTGAGATCCTAGGATTTTCTTATTAGCTAATTAACTTCAGATGGCCAGAGCGGATAGTCGATATAGATTTTATAACTCATAGGAATTTCATTTACTACAGAATCTTGTTTATGGATTAAATATTTTAACCAGAAATAGATAGAGTAATATTTATGGATGCCGATCAATCTTTAAATTCAAAAAGTATAAATATGAGAGAACTTTTTGAAACTGATTTGAAAGGCAAGTTATATGGCTTTGTCCCACACTGCAAATTACTAGATACTTATTTTATAAGTGGATATTGGAAAAAGTTATTGAAAGATAGAGGGTTAGATTATTATTTTGGGGGTTTATTCCTTGCAGATATTGCCAAGTTTAGAGAAGAATATGGGTACTCAGAATATTTGAGAAGGTCATATCAAAGATTCACATAAGATGAAATTAATGAAAATTTGGTGTTGATGGATCAAGACTTGATTAATTACGCATAAATAAACATTCCAATTCACAGATTGTCAACTAAATGGCTATGGTGTGAAGCTTGGTGTGATAAAGAGGATGAAGAATAGGCTATGATTATAGATTTTTGCACTGATCCATATATGCTAAAAGAAAGCAAGTTTGAAAGGGCTAAAAGGATTATTCATGATTATTAAGAATAGTATGAAGATATTATTTATTTATTGTCTTGATATGATTTAAATTTAAACTTATCATATAGTTTGAATAGGAAAACGAAGTTAAATTAAAAATTACAATCATTTCTGAGCAGCCTTAGCTTTTTCCAAAAGCATATCCATAGTTATAGAGTTGGGTCTCTCAATTGGCAAATTCAAAGCTCTGCTCCAGACAAGCGAGGACATCATTCCAAGAGCTCTTGCCATACCAAATAATACAGTGTAAAATTCAGTTTAGTTCATATCATAATGCATTAAAAGCACTCCTGAGCCAGCATCTACATTAGGCCAAGGATTTTAAATCTTCTTTTGCTCCATCAGAACTGAAGGTATAACTTTGTAGCAAGCATTCAATAAATCGATTAAGTTAGATCTTCCAATATTGGTTTTTGCAAAATCTAAGAAATGCAAGAATCTTGGATCTGTCTTTCTTAATACAGCATGTCCATAACCAGGAATTACTCTCCCTTAATTTAGAGTATCTCTAGTGTAATACATCAAATCTGTCTCAGTCCACTTATCTCCATAGATCTTTTCAAATTCTATTAAGAAATTTAGAGCTTCTTAATTAGCAAGGCCATGCAATGGTCCAGCAAGACCATTCATAGCTGCAGCAAAAGAGAGATATGGATCAGATAGAGCACTATTTACACAATGAGCTGTGTGAGCACTCACTGTACCTCCTTCATGATCACTATAAGCATTATTTTAGATTTTATTTTAAGCAAGCTGAGAAACATTGATTAATACAACTTACGCATGTAGCACTAAATACAAGCGAATAAGTTCCCAAAATTGTTTGTTATTAATTATTAAATTAGAAAGTTAAAGATCTAACCTACTAATTTAAGCACGAGTCAGTATGTAAGCTTCCAACCTAAAAGTGGTAAATTGGAACATGAGATGCTCTTCGCTAGACTCGTTGATCTTCTTGGAGAAGGTTATCTCCTAAACTGATCCAGATATCGTCACTCTTTAAGAGACGAGACATTCTAAGATTTTCTTCCCCAATTATGATTGCTACCACTCTAAAACTAAAATCAAAGACGGTATACATGGCACCTGCACCCTAATTAGAAAAGGACTCTCAAGAGTCTTACAGCTGGCTTGTGAAATCCCTTTATCCGTAACACTAGATCTGCTAGACCTAGAAATAAAGGTTGTTAATCTCTACATCTCATCCCAGTTCCAATCCTACAAAAGTTACTTTGAAATTTGGTTGTCTACTCATTCCTAAGACCCTTCCTATTTAATAACCGGTGACCTTAATTACGTGGCTTAATCCTTACCAAATACCTATTTAGTAACTAGACCAGACTTTAATTCAAATATTGACTATATCTTCAACTCTAACCTACAAGTGAACAAGTAATACTAACTACTATCTACTTCAGATCACATGCTACTATACAAAGAGTTTGAATTCCAATACCACAGTCCAGTCGAACTAAAAATCACAAAACCTTAGGTAAACAGACTCCTTAAAGAAGACTTAGCCTGGTATGGCGGACAATAAATCTAACCTAAACCGACCAAAATTATCTAAGCTAAGTCTTACTTCCTCTCAGCTGCTAACAAAATCAAACAACTTTGGTTCGAAGGCAACCTTAAAGATGCCAATAGAATCATTCATAGAAGCATTGGAGCTACTTAAGGAAAAATAGTCCAACAAATAGAAAATCTTTCACTTTCAGACAGTGTCAATGCTGCTAAGCAGTACATTGGAATTAAAGGTTCTGGCCAGTTTATACCGGCCTTCAAAAATTCTGATCTTTAAAACCAAGACAAATTTACTCAGTCAGAGATAGGATCAGTATACTGGAAGTATACTAAGAGACATAAACTTCTACCAGACATCCTAAGAAACTCTCCAACAGAATAAAGCTCTTGGGCCTGACAACATAAGTGATCAATGGATCAGAAAACATGATAGAGCTCTACCAGCACTCAAAACAATCGAAAATTGGGTTAACAATAACTAAGTAGTATCCCTTTGGGTCAATGATGCTAACCTAATGCTTCTTTCAAAGACAGACTCTATCTAACCTCCAATCAACAAGACCAGACAAATAGCAATGACCTCTATTTTGAGGAAAATGATGGAAGCTTCCTGGTCCAGACTCTACTCTTACAGACTTTGGCTAACAGTTGCAAAAGAACAGATAGGCTTTAGGCCTGGCGAACAAATGGGGAAACACACAACGGAACTCATTAACATTATTAAATAATAATAATACAAACAACTTTGGTTCGTCGACATTGCATCTGCCTTTCCCTCAGTACCTATGACAATCCAATTGGAGGAACTAGAAAGAAGGAGCTAATTAATCAACAAAATTATGCTATAAGTATCTCATGAACCACCAGATCCTGGTTCTCAGTGAGGATCTAACAAAAAGGACCTAGTCCTTTCTTAATGATATGCTCAGGGGGCTTTAAGCCCTCGATGCGAGTTAATTATTATTATTATTATTATTGTTTGTTATTTTAACCAATCATATTGCAAAAGTTACCAGCCATATCAAGATTATCATCAAATTTAGGTAAGTCTTAATAAGTCTAAAGAAATAATTAGGAATACATGACTTACATCTCTATTGTAACTGGAGTTGTAAACTATGGATGCTAATCTAGGCACTTTGGCACAAACATTCAATGAATCAGTAAGTTTAGGAAAATTAAAATGAATTTTAATATAATAATTATCTCATTAGGACAATTAAAAGTTTGTTTTTTTAATTTCATTGAGAAACAATCAATAAGCTTGTCATATAAGAAAAAGATAAATATAATTTTTTTAACTAATTTTAAGTATTTTAATAACACTAAGAAATACTGATAATTAGAGTGAATCTTCGAGAGTATATTTCCAGAATGAACTCTTTGGAGCACCTTCATGATATTTTTTAGCGAAAATACTCTCAGGTTAGCACATTAGCGCCCCAATACTTAATTTAGTCATTGGATGCATATGATGTGGTAGATTCATGATTGTCGATTGTACTTCATCGCTTATATGACTGCGCTGATTCATTTCTTATAGAAATTATTACATTTCTCGTTCATTCGGATACTCTCCGGTCAGCAACAACCAGAGGACAGCTTCTGGGAGAGGCATCTTTCCATTTTAAGTGAATTTTGGAGATTTCGCTATAATTTCATTGAGATCTTTTCCTCTGTAAGTTATTCCATTAACGGGGTGCAACTTTGAAGTCTCGTAGAGAAGACCGGTCAAGCCTCGCATACCTCCAATGACCGTACCAACAGTCACATCTTCAATCTTGACTTTATTGTACTCTGTTTTAAGTTTCTAGAAGGTCTCCTTTGATTCTGATATTTTTTAGCTTAAAAGTGGATTAATGCATGATGTAAAAGATCTCTGTTGAGCTTACTCCAGTAATAATAATAAACATCAATTGCATTTAAGTATAAAAAAAAAAATAAGATTTTTTAACCAGCAAGAGATTCCTGAATTTTAATCTTCTCAAACTTTACATTAAATTACTACTATTAATATCATATAAATTTATACTCTCAAATTTAAACTTATTCTCATTGCTTAACTGCATTAAAAATAAAACTTAAATTGTGATATCTTTTAAATTATCATATCAACTCTTTAACTATATTGAGATATCTCTAAAATGCTTCAGGCTCCAATCTCTTATATTTCTAGATTTTCCCTTCTCCTATGTGAACATGTGGATCTCCGCATAAATCAATTATATAAGCTTAATTCTATTAACCTTTCTCACACCAAGCTTCGCACCACAACCATTTTGAGTCAAGAGCATGAATAGGAACTGTTAACTAACTGTAATTTAGCAAATCTTAATCAAGCAATTGTAAATTTTCAGCTTGTTGCTACTCAAATTCTAAAAATTAGTAATTTTTACGCAAAATGTTCCCAAAACCTTTTTGTCGGAATAATGGTAGATCCAATAGTATTATACCTGAGAAATAGTATTACTTCCCTTGTTTAATTAAGGTCTCAAGCCAGAATGGGGACTAATCAAATGAACTTTAAGAATTGCAATAAATTATATTGAACTAAGATAATTTGTATAAGTAATAAATGGATAAATTATCTGCAATGAGGTACCATAGCAATTGGCTTTCCATTCAAATCTATATCAAAAGCAAGCTCAGAAATATCACGCTTAACAATTTGATCTACATCCATAATAATGAGTCTGTCTATTTCTTCATCAGGGATCATTAAATCTAGAAACAGAACCATATATGCATATATCTGCCTCTTGTTTTACAAGTCTTTAAATAGAACTTATGGCCATTTATATTGAATAAACTTCACTTAGAATTTGTAGAAGTTTTACATATTTTGAAGTCTTTCTTTAAATAATGGAGAAAGAGAAGGTTAATCTATGAAATGAAATACTATGTTGCTATGATCTGTGTTATCCATTATTGAAGCAATATTTAGTAGGGTAAGACTTTCATATTCTGGCCCTGATAAAGAATAAAGAATGTTGATATTCTCTAATCTTATGTTCGACTTAGGTTTAAGTTTCATAGAGTTATTTGATTTGAACAGTTTAATATTCTTAAATTCATCATGAAAATCCCATAGATTAAATTACTAATTTACAAAGAGATTTTCATCTACTTTTAATAGCTAGTAAGGACCTATCTTTTAGACTTAAAATTGCAAATATGGACCAAAATTATGAGCAACATAAGATATATTTCCAGTTATTTCAAACAAATTAAATGCATAATTCTTATCATATGTATCAAAAGGATAGTATTTAGGGGCTATCTAACCTTTATTTAAACTTAAAACACCTTCAATTACTATACCGGTTTACTTATAGCCAAAATTTAAAGTAGTATTTTATTCTAAAAATTTCACATAATCTATTTCAAAAGTTAATCCTTTATATCCCACAACTTCTTAATATCCGTTTTTCAAATTATGTGAGAGAATTTGATCATTATAATGACTAATTTCTGAGGAAGTATATCTTATGCTTCTAGGTACATCCAGTTCTAAATAAACTTTGCTAAAAAGTACAAACATATTTCTTGAAGGTATCAACCCATTTTTCTAATTATTTAAATAATAGTAGTGATATGGGATACTTATTTACTAATCGTTGTAGATTAGATTTAAATCTATCTCTGATTTATCTGATAAATATCTTTGATAAAATGAAGGGTGATACATTTCAAATTTGCCCCAAAAATAATCAATAATAAAGATGAATAAATAGAATTATTTTTTACTCTTTTTATATATAAAATGATAAAAATCTAGCTGAATTTCTAGTTAAGATGTTTAACTTGGCATAAATTTGAATTAAAACGGTACTTTACTATTGCTATTTTGGCCTATAAATAAATTTATTGTCTGAATACTTCATAAAAATTTCCTATTCTTCTTTTGTAATAGGTAACTGTCTTGTATGAATTTA
>ARYC01000501.1:0-28225 GCA_000711775.1 Oxytricha trifallax | reverse complement strand
GTTGATTTAGAGGTGTTAGATTTCATATATATACTTAGTTTAAAAATATAACTTCTCTAATTTCATGCTTAATATTTTTAATTTTGGTACCAACTTTGAAAAATTTCAGATTGGTACTAGTACCAATTAGGTTTTAAACCATTTTGGGACTTTTCCATTAAAACCCCATTAGTTTAAAACTAGGTACTAATTAAGTTTTGGTACTATTAAATTGGTACCAATTAAAATTTAACGGAATTAGTACCAGTACTAATTAAATTTAAACAATTTTAGTACTAATTTAATGGAACTAAATTGATAAAAATGGAGATCAATCTCTGAAGTTTGTTATAGCTTCTGCCAACTTTCTCCACGTATCCTTACCAGGTTGACCTCCTATAAAATGCCCATATATAATACTCAGATTTTAAGCAGTAGGATCCAGAACTATAAATATTAAAATTTGAAATTCAATAAGAAGAGAAGGAACTAGGATGGAATCTATAAGTACTACAATGAAGAGGGTTGAAGCTTAAGAAATGATCTCAAGATTTAGAAGTAAGGAAGATTTATATCGATACCTGACTCAACATGGTAAGCATGTAAAAACTACTTAATCATATAACATAGTGGGATTATTCCTTCCAACGATGGAAGGTACCAAAATTTCTTTCTTAAAAGCTATACTGTGTGATGAGAAGAAAGCCTTCAAAAACATGAAATAAAGTTGATAGAAATACCAAACTACCCAGAGATTACAGTCACTAATCTCTACGATGATGCAATGAAAGATGAAGAGTTGGTAGTTTATCTTCCTACCAAGAAACAACTCTCTAACAAACTTCAGAAATGAGCTTTTTCTTTGGTGTTCTTGGCACTTTAAAAGAGAGTTATCTCAGAGAGATCATTGAAGAGGCTCACAAGAAATGGTACACTATTTCTCCAGAAGATTAAAATAAGTAAGGCATACTTATAAGCGAAGCTTGGCTTGAAGAGCTAAAGAAGCATCCTTACCTCTCTAGTAAGCTTTGATTCATAACTTTGTAGGGAAACCTGGAACTGGTATATTCCTAATGAAAGAGCATGCTAAGGTTCATAGAGAGAGAAAGTCACAGACAATACATGAATTGAGCAAGAGACTTTATAAAGATGTTTAAAAGCCAGATGAAATGAACATAGATGCAGGAGCTGGCACAAAGAGAAGAAATATGGGCCCAAGCAAGCTAAAGAAGCATCCCTTCCTCTCTTGTAAGCTTTGATTTATAACTCTTTAGGGAAACCTGGAACTGGTATATTTTTAATTAAAGAACATGCAAAGGTTCACAAAGAGAGAAAGTCATAGACTATTCATAAGGTGAGCAAGAGACTTTTTAAAGATGTTTAAAAGCCAGATGAAATGAACATAGATGCAGGAGCTGGCACTAAGAGAAGAAAAATGGGTCCAAGCAAGCTAAAGAATCATCCTTACCTCTCTAGTAAGCTTTGATTCATAACTTTGTAGGGAAACCTGGAACTGGTATAACCTAATGAAAGAGCATGCGAAGGTTCACAGAGAGAGAAAGTCATAGACTATTCATGAAGGTGAGCAAGAGACTTTATAAAGATGTTTAAAAGCCAGATGAAATGAACATAGATTCAGGAACTGGTACTAAGAGAAGAAATATGGGCCCAAGCAAGCTAAGAAGCATCCATACCTCTCTAGTAAGCTTTGACACATAACTTTGTAGGGAAACCTGGAACTGGTATATTGCTAATGAAAGAACATGCAAAGGTTCACAGAGAGAGAAAGTCATAGACTATTCATGAAGTGAGCAAGAGACTATATAAAGATTTTCAAAAGCCAGATGAAATGAACATAGATGCAGGAGCTGGCACAAAGAGAAGAAATATGGGTCCAAGCAAGCCATAAGAAGAGGAGAAGAAAGTGAAGCCAAACCCCTTTATAGGCTAATTTAATATGTGAATATATTCATTCGTTTAAATCTAAAATTTATTTATAAACATTCATTTTTCCTTCTCTCGCACAAACTGTTGTCTTATCTATGCTTACTCTCTTGCAGCTACTCTGAATCAAGTCTACTGTATCTATAGGCAAATCATGCATTAGGTGATATAGCAGCAGTTTCTTGTAGTGGGTCTTTGTTTAACTCCAGTAGAATTCAATTCCATTAAATTACGGGCTGTAAGGAACATTGTAAACAGGAGTAATGTTTAATTCTTCATAAGCTTTCTTAGACTCCTTAGTCTTATGAACTGAGAGGTTGTCAACAAACAGGATGATCTCTTAATCGTTGTATTTATCTCTCAGCTTATGTAAGAACTCTATGTACTACTCTCGCTTAATAGAGCGAGGATGAATAGCATAACTCTCTAAGCCAGAGTCTTCACTAATACCTGCTAAAATTGCATGAGTTACAATCTTTACTTTCTATTCGTAGACTTCTATATTATCATACTTCTTATACCAAGATTTATTAATAAAGGTGTTGAAGTTAAACACAGCTTCATCAGCGTGTATGAACTTGATGTTATTAGTAATAGCTCTCTGCATTTAATCATATATATAGTTTAAATTATTACTATAAAATGGCACTGTAAAATCAATTACTCTCTTCACCCTGTTGACAGTCTTTAAAGTAATACCATTTCTTCTATAAATATTGGCTATAGTCTAAGGAGAGATACGCATGTCGGGAAACCTGCGATGAAACATCACAGCTCGCTAGTCTAATGGAAAGTGTGCCCAATACTTCAAAGTCTTCGAGTCGCAGAGGAAGTCAATATGGTGCTGTGAGAACTTTTATTTTCTTGCTGGATGTTTTCAAGTGCCTGAGTTATAATGCTAAACAGCTAACATGCAATTATACCTAATAGTTGAGGCACTCTTGCATAGGAGCTTTGCTATAGCTGAGTAATTCATCACTGGTTTGACTTAGTCTATATTAATACTCGAACCATACTTTAGCTTAAGCAATAAATCTAAATATTTCTCATCATAAATAGACCCTAAATTTCGCTAATTTCTATTTCTCATTTTGCAAATTGACCTAATTTCTCTACTAACCCCAATAAGATCCCAACTATACCCTACAAATCAAAGCACTTATAAACTACACTAAGGGGTTTTGGGGTTTTGAATCTCTGAATGTGGAAAAGCTCGAATAAGCTGATGAATTAGAATATGTAAAAAAATCATGCAATCTGCAAGTTTTTGAAATCAGCAAATTATCAATAAATTTAATACAATAAAATTCCTGTTCTTGCTTAAATTACTTAGACACTTATCTTTAAAGCTACCTTTTTCTAAAAGATTCCTTTGAGAAAAAATAAGTTATTAATGATCATTGATTCACTTAAAAAATGTATACCTTCAAATATATCATAAGAAATTATAAATAATAAATGGAGTTTACAATTAAGTATCAAAAATTAAAGAGTGTAGTTACTTAAAAAAAAGATTAAGTCCTCCTTGTCAAAGATCATGTTGCTTTCAGACTCCTACTATTTAAAATGACTTTCAGAGATTTCATAATTAATCAAAGGAACCAAAAGCAGCAAGTATTAACAGCAACTCAGACTATACAATGTATAAAAGGGCTTCAAAGTTTAAGGATTGTTCACAGAGATTTGGGACCAGATTATGCAATAAAAACTTTTCAGCAGTAAGATTAGCAATTATTGATTTGAACATAGATTTAAGAATTGAACTATCAAAGCTTGGAACATTTATGTGAATTACAGGTCAATATCCAGATAGAGAAGACTGAAGAGATATATATTTTGGGGAATTTAGCTTTAGCAGCAATAATATTAGAGGGCGAGATGACTCACAGTGATTATTACTCTGCAAGGTCCAAAAAGGATTATAATCAAAAAATAAAGGAGTTTATGGACAAAAATGAGTGTTTCTATTAAAAAAATGGTTAGTCTATAATAACAAAATAAAACTCAATACCAATCATATAAAATAAAGCTGATAGATTTGTGTATAAAAAGGATAAACTTCAGACCTCTCCCACATGATCAATAAAGTTCATTATGAGTAATTAAATACAATTACTATATATTTAAAATTAAAACCTAAAAGCAAGCTCAAACCTTACGAATTCAAAACAAATCAAAGTCCTTCTAATCCTAATAAAGGGGCTTGTGGTTTTGAATTAGGGCTGGATCAGAAGCCACATTTACTTTACCAAAATACTATGATCCAAATCCAGAAGATTATGTTTTTGTAAAACTAGAGACAGTTGAAAAGTATAGATCGTTTTTCCAAAATTAGGATCAAAAGTTTATTTTGTTTAATGCAGGGTTTCCAGAGTTAGGGGATATTGAAATGATTGTAACTTTAAGCGATAACCATAAACCTTAACCTAAAAGTACTAAATACAGATTTACTATAACATTCTTGTAATTAGTAAATTACAAATTGTATAGTATTTTATAAAATCAAAATATAAATTATTATATATCAATTATATAAATAAAAGAGGTAAATTAAGTTCTAACTAGTTGGTTGTTTTATTTTATTATCAATTTAAATTAAGTTAATTATTATAGAAATTTGGTAGCTTTACTTTTTAATAAATAAGTCTTATATATATTTATAAGCGCTGTAAGGAATTCTTCAAGCTATTAAATTTTAATTAAATTATTTAATAACTTTAATAACATTAGTCAAACATAAGTTTATTTCTAACTTTCCATAATAGGTGAATGCTGTGCATTAGACTATTTACTTCAATTTATGAGTTAAACAAATCATCTCAAGCAATCTCCAGTGTAGACACTACATCTTAAGGCCAGAGTAGAGTGTTTATTATATCACAGTATAAGTATGAAACAATATTAAAACATAGAAGTACCTCCCTTGCATGCATCAACATCACAAGTTTGCAAAAGAATACCAATGGCTTTTAATGAACAAACTATTATTAGATAATCTCTAGCAAGACCTATAATACTTGTGAATCTTTGGATAGGTGGAGGCTATTTCTAGTTAAAATCAAGCAGCATCTAGTTTATTTGAATTTAAAGTAGCATGATGTTGCAACTTTATTAGAGCTGAAATAATTATAATATAAAGCTCTAGGATATAAAGAGTAGTAGTGAAAGAAGACTCTGTATCCTAAACATTAGTCAACTCCGACCCTATAAGTGTCTGATCCTGTTCCCTTTGAGGCTAGAAGACAAAATGGAGATCTAAAATATTAGAGTGCATAAGAACTCCGTTGTTCGAGAGGCAACGAGTGCAGTGTGCACAGTAAAACTACTTCAGGATTCCTATAACTTCCTAATAGTAAGTACTATACCTTGTCATTGAAAATTCCGTTGGATAGAAAGATAATCAGCCAAGTCATTCGACATTTTTACATATAGGATAGAGCTTAGTTAAGAGTGGTAAAGAGCAACATGCTCAAGAAATTTTCAGGTTTAGCTGAATTGATTAGAGCGTAAACGTAGTTTTGGGCAAATTAATTGGGGAAATTCCAATAGCTTTTTTGGAAAGCATTGATGTTTTGATTATCTCGGCTCTCCGCGTAGATGTCTAGGCAGGACATTCCACCGTGGTGAGTTAGCGCCCACTGAGTCAAGTGTTGCTCTTGGTTGGCACGCTGGCCCATTAAATCCAATTTCGATTACGGTACTGGTAAAAAATTGCATGATTTTTGAATGTAAGCATTTTGATCATTTTCTCAATAAATCCCCCCTTAATACTTCTTTAGGCTAAAGAGCTGGCTAATATTGCTTTTATACTTTACTACATAA
This sequence comes from Oxytricha trifallax, assembly GCA_000711775.1. Taxonomy (NCBI): domain Eukaryota; phylum Ciliophora; class Spirotrichea; order Sporadotrichida; family Oxytrichidae; genus Oxytricha; species Oxytricha trifallax. Next base: position 22,480 of record ARYC01000501.1, on the reverse strand, counting down.
AAGGCAATCGCACTGTAATAGACTTAAGCATTATGAATCTTCTTTGAAAAATCTGCATTGATTAAGTACTTCAAAGAAGCCAGAATTTCATATATGCTTTATGTTTAAGAGCCTCAATTAAGATTGTAGAACTCAGACTGCATTTGCTTCCAATTAAAGGAATTTATACTTTGTAACAGAGTATATTGGGTGAGTACAATTAAAGTAGGGTAGCTCATGCAAATTGTGGGATTACAGTCTTTTTATTTATTGTTAATAGTCTCTATGCTTTCACTCTTATGCATCCTAAAACTTTAATGGAGCGTATCTGTGTCTTATAATCTCATAATATTAATTCTTGTTTATAAATATATTGAATCTGTATTTGTATTTTTTAATGATTTTTGTTTTTCATTTATTTTTCACAATATTTTATATCGATAATTTATTAAGAAATTGTAATCATGAAAATAATGGGAATGTGATAATATCAGAAAATGATATCAATAATTCAAGTTTTCAATTTTCAAAGTGAATATAAAAGAAAAAATATATTTATCTATAAAAATATATTTAAAGTAAGACTCGAAATCTATATAAATGTTAAATTAATAAGTTAAATAAGATATTAAACAGAATTTTTTTTAAATAAATCGATAAATTTTAATATTTACAATAACAAATGATTATCAAATTTAAAATTCTTTTAATTACTTATGAAAATAAAACATTCATTATTTATGATATTACTTCACGGAATTTTTCTATTTTAATGAATCACTATTTGGCCAAATGTAGAATGATTATGTTAATCAAGTAAATTAAAAAGCATAATCCGTTCATTAGTTTTAAATGTTTTTCAATTAATTGATAAATTTTGGGGAATAGTGTTTTTGGGGTTGATTCTAATTTTATTTAGTAATTTCATTTTGTTTTTGTGTTTGTAATTTTATGTGATTCAATTCTAAATTTAAAAAAAAATTAAAAAAATACTGGCATCTATCAATTATTATTTATTTAATTTTTTTTTAATCTTATATTTTTCATAAGCTCCTAGTATTATATTATTTTTATTTTTTTACTGTCCAATTCCTTATTTGAAATTTATATTTAAAATTATATACCACCAATATTAAAACTTATTTAAAGTTCTTCAAAAGTTTAATTTAATGGGAAATATTATTTTTTAATTTAACCATTAAATACAGTTAACTTAATGAATATGTCTTAATTTATTAACTTTCATTGAGGTCCTTTAATTTAATCATTTGAAATTTGGTTTTTTATAATGGAACTCTGTGAAAAATAATTTTATTTTAATACTTTTATTTGTTCATTTTTTTCATACAGACATTTTATCTTTTTAAAGATGCCTATATTTGTTAGGTGCTATTTTTATAATTGAAAACTGAAATACATTCAAAACCACAAAACCCCTTAACAAGGCTTATAAGTGCTTTGATTTGTAGAGCATAGTTGGGGTCTTTTTCGGGTTAAAAGAGAAAACGCAGGTCCAATGTGAATTTAATGTATATTTAATGATATTTAGTTGACTTAAGTCAAACAAATTTTATGTTCTTGTCTTTGTGATACCTCTTGAACCTTATTCACTGTAGTTCCTTGAGTATATCGTCTAATGACTATCTTTGTTATGCTGGTGCTCTCAAGACTATCATATCTACTAAACTTTTTTTTCCTTTGCATACATCCTACTATATAAGTTTCTAAGTTAAGCTAGTTGATTGTTTTCATGCTTAGTACCAAAGTAAGACATGCTTTCTATATCACTTTCTAATATAATACCTGTATCTGCCCATACATCCCACTAAACTGAACCATTCGTCCACTTTTTTCTGATTGGGAAGTAACCTGGTGTCCCTAGAACCTTTGGTAATGTTATAACCTCTTATCTTGAGGCTCTATTGAAATCGTTAACTACAACTTCTAAAGGACAGAGGTTCAGCATCAAATTTTCAGGCTTCAAATCTCTATTAAAAAAATCAAGTTCATGCAACTCCTAGACGCCCTGAATCATATCTGATAGTATATCATTCAAGTAATCCGGTTATGTGTTTTGATATAGATAATCTATAAGAGTCATTTCATATTTCTTTAGTCTTAGTACGATAAAACCCAAGCCTAAGATAACCCCGTCTAGCTTAAGCAAATGTTTGCAGTCTCTTATTAAGCCTCTCTAAGAACTATATATTCGATAAAAAATTCATTCTGATACTGCTCATTCTTAATGAGATAGCTGAAAGGATATACTTTGTTTGCATACTTCTTACGATCATAATTTTTGCCTTGCTAGGCACGTTTATATTCAACCAGTTTTATATACAGCTTCTTAGATCAACAGCATTTAATGCAAATATACATAGTTCTCTCTTAGAAATGAACTCATATCGTTTCTACCACTATAGCTTCTCATGCTACTATCTTTAAGATTCAAGAGTATTGACTTTCTCTTGGTAGGTATAAGTTTTAAAGTTTCTTAATCTTTCATTGAAAACTCACTTAGATGATGCTTTTGCATTTAGCTGAGAGAGTGTAAGACTTCATACACGTTGTGCATATATACCTGCCATACTCCTTATAATGATTGAAATAAATCTTCGCTTTACTTGAATGTATTTATGAAATATGCCTCTTCAAGCTTTAATCAGTTGAGAAGAAATTTTAACAATCATCGCATTCAAAGTTTTTTAACTTTTCAATTGGCTGCTGTTCTTTTAGCTACTCAACGTATTCAATCTATGCTTAAAGCCCTATTTCTGCTTTCCCCTTTTAGTTTTTACTTTAATGAAAAAGATCTATGATTCAGACTCAAGAGGTCTTAACTCTAATTCCCTCTCAACATAAATGATTTCAAGCTTTTAAGTGTTGCCAAAATTGAGCTATGATTATCAATTGCCAAGAGAAACTGCTTTGCGATTTAAGTTAGCCATATTTAAACTCAAATTTTAATTATAATGCTATAATAACCTTTCATTTTATAGCAACTATGCATTGGAGTTGGCACTACAGCAATAATGATTGATTATGATGTGTTTGAGATAATATTTAACTTAGTTTATAACTATTATTTTATAAAATTTCCTGCTTAATATTTTTAATTTTTGTACCAACTTAGAAGAACTTAAGGTTGGTACTGGTACCAATTAGGCTTTGAACTATTTTGGAACTTTTTCATTGAAACCTAATTAGTTTAGAAATAGCTAATAATTAGTTTTTGTACTATTAAATTGGAACTAATTAAAATTAAACGGATTTAGTACCGGTACTAATTAAATTTAAACAAATTTATTACTAATTTAATGGAACTAAATTGATAAAAAAAAAGAGATCAATCTCCGAAGTTTGTTACAGCTTCTTCCAATTTTCACTAAGTATCTTTACCAGATTATATAAGATGTCCATATTTAATTGCAAGTTTTTTAATAATAGGATCTAGATTTCTATAAATTATAATTTGAAATTCATTTATAGGAAGAGGAACAAAGATGGAATCACTCAATGATAAAATGAAAAGAGTTGAGGCTCAAGAAATGATCTCAAGATTCAGAAGTAAGGAAGATCTCTATCGATACCTAACTTAACATGGTAAGAAAACTTGATGACTATTAACATATTATACATTTGGTTTGTTCCTTCCAACAACGGAAGGTACCAAAATTTCATTCATGAAAGCAATACTTTGTGAGGAATATAAAGCTTTTAAAAATAAAGAGATTAAACTAACTGAAATTTCCAACTACCCTGAGATTTTTTATTTCAGTCACTAATCTTTATGAGGATGCCATATAAGATGAGGAAGTGGTAGTTTACCTTCCAACCAAGAAACAACTCTCAAATAAACTACCAGATAGGAACTTCCTTTTTGGTGTTCTTGGTACAATAAAATAGGAGTATCTCAAAGAAATAATTGAAGAAGCTCATAAGAAACGATATTCTATCTCTCCTGGAGACTAGAAGAAGCAAGGCATTCTAATTAGCACAACTTGGCTAGAGGAACTTAAGAAATATCCTTATCTTTCAAGTAAGCTTTGACATATAACTTTTTAGGAAAATCTGGCACTGGTATATATCTAATGAAAGAGCATGCAAAGGTTCATAGAGATAGAAAACAGCAGACAGTTTATTAAGTTAGGAAGAGACTTTATAAAGATGTTTAAAAGCCAAAAGATATGAACATGGATGCAGGAGATGGCAGTAAGAGAAAAAATTTAGGGACTGTCAAGGCATAAGAAGAGGAAAAGAAAGAGAAGCCAAGCCTATTTATGGGCCAATTTAATATGCGTACTATTTCATTCATTAACTCTAAAACTTATTAATAAACATTCATTCTTCATTCTCTCGCACAAACTGTTGTCTTATCTATGCTTACTCTCTTGCAGCTACTCTGAATTAAGACTTCAGTATCTATAGGCAAGTGATGCATTAAGTGATATAGCAGCAGTTTCTTGTAGTGGGTCTTAATCTAAATCCAGAAGAATTCAATTCCATTAAATTAAGGACTATAAGGAACATTTTATACAGGAGTTATGTTTAACTCTTCATAGGCTTTCTTAGACTCCATAGTCTTATGAACTGATAAGTTATCAACAAACAATATGATTTCTTAGTTGCTATACTACTCTCTGAAATTATGCAAAAACTGAATATACTACTCTCGCTTAATAGAGCGAGGATGAATGACATAAGCTTCTAGACCAGAATCTTCAATAATACCAACTAAAAATGCGTGAGTCGCAACCTTTACTTTCTAGTCGTAGACTTTTATATTATCATATTTCTTGTGCCTTGACTTATTTATAGAGATGTTGAAGGTGAATACTATTGTGTGAATTTGATGTTATAAGTAATCGATCTCTGCGTTTAATCATGTATATAGTTTGAATTATTACTATAAAATGGCACTGTAAAATCAATCACTCTCTTCATTCTGTGAACAGTCTTGAAAGTAATTCCATTTCTTCTATAAATATTACCTATAGTTTAAAGACAGATACTCATGTCAGGATACTTCCGATGAAACATCACAGCTCGCTAGTCAAGTGGAAAGTTTGCCCTATACTTTAATGTCTTAGAGTCACAGAGGAAGTCAATATATGTCTGAGAGAACTTTTATTTTCTTGCTGGATGTTTCCAAGTAACAGACTAAAATGCTATAAAGTTAACAGGTATGATACCTTACTGTTGAGGCACTCTAATGAAAAGCTTTGCTATAGCTGCATAATTCAGTACTGGTTTGTCTTAGTCTATATCAATAATTGTACCAAACCTAAGTTTAAACAGTAAATCTAAATATTAATCATCATAAATAGACCCTAAATTTCTCTAATTTCTATTTCTCATTTTGCAAATTGGCCTAATTTCTCTAATAACCCCAATAAGACCCCAACTATACCCTACAAATCAAAGCACTTTATAAACCTCATTAAGGGATTTGGGGTTTGGATTCTTTTTAGTTTCTTATACCATTTTGGCTCATTTTATTAATAGTAATGGGTAAAATGAATCAATTATTTTCTATTAAATCCCTCATTTTTCCTAAGTTTATATTTTTTTATTTAAGACAAAAAGTTTTTTCATTACTAATTATAATAATCTCTCGTTACAATTTAAAACTCTATTTCATAGCATAAAATAAAAAAAAAATTTGGCCTTATTTTTTTGGAAATAATATTTTTTATGAATATTCAAAATTAATAAATTATTTCTTTATTTTCTCAAAAGTGATAGATAAAAGTATCGTATTTAAAAATAATTGAAAAATATTATTATAATGTTTACAAAATTTTATTTTTTAATTAAAGTTCCTTAATAAATATTTAGCCATATTTACATCGTCGGGTTTACAATGAAAGTTCTTAAGAAAGAATTATTTTATATTTTCAAAATCAGTATCAATAAGATGATATTAACTAACAGAAACCCTTATCCTAACATTAGCTATATCAATTTAAACACATATAAAAATCCTGAAGGGGTTGTAGGGATTTGAATGTATCAACTCCCTTAATTTACTCATTTGATTCAAATAAAGGTATTAAGATTTAATCAATTTCTCCTGATGGTAAAGTAAAAATAAACTTTGAGAAAAAATTAGATCTATCTAATATAACAAATGCTACTCTGGAATTAATGAAGGCTCTCTAAATAAAATTTGATGACCCTGATATTCAAAACTATAATTGGACTTTAACTAACATTTAAGAATATTCTTTTGAACTAAAAATTTCGTTTATTAACCCCTTGATAATTTCTTAATCATAAATAAACACTTAGCTAAACATAATTCTTCTTAATCCCAATCTGTTTGTAAATTTGAAAACAAATCAATCAGCTATAATATAAGCTAGGATGCCTCCATAAATATATGATGGTGATAATGATTTCCTTAAGGTTATTTCTAGGGTTTTTAACTCAACACTGTCTTCCTTGGTAGTCACTTAAGCAGGTATTCAAATTTTAATTTCACAATCTTTGCAGATATTTTGGGGTTTCGTTAATACTCAATAGCTATTGCTGTAATATTATTCATAATTATTTGTTCTAAACGAGACACCCCTCCTCACCCTAAACCAAGCCCTCTCACACCATTCTAATTATATAAAAAACCTTTTTTAATATATGAATTTTATTCAAGCGGTGAATCTAACTCAATACTGAAATTCTTGGTTATAGTATACAAGTTTTTTTATTATATTTATATGATCCTTCGACTTTTCTATCACAAGATCCTATAAGAAAAGAAATTATATTAAAATTTTAAAAGAATTTTTATATACATGATATTGATTATCATTCATAAATTTTATTTTAGAAAATTTGAATATCTTAAATTAACTTCAATCGTCACAATTTGAAATAAAAGTATTATAATATTATTAACTTTTTTTAATAAATTATTAAAATTGCAAAATATCTATGAAATATAAAATAAAGTAATTTAACATTTTTTCAAATTGTGACGATTGAAGTTAATTTAAGATATTCAAATTTTCTAAAATAAAATTTATGAATGATAATCAATATCATGTATATAAAAATTCTTTTAAAATTTTAATATAATTTCTTTTCTTATAGGATCTTGTGATAGAAAAGTCGAAGGATCATATAAATATAATAAAATAACTTGTATAATTTAACCAAGAATTTCATGATTGAGTTAGACTCATCAAATTAGAAAATAAATTCATTTATTAAAAAAGCTTTTTATAGGGAGGGCGAGGGATGTCGGGAAGGGTTGTCTATATTTATTATGGAGGTCTTGTTTTATGGAGAGGATGGGAAGGGGTATCACGGTTAGAACAATTAATTAATTGATTATAAAAGTGAAATTCTGAATTATATAATTTTTAAATAATAATTTCGCATTTACCACTGTTTCAAATCAGTGTGCCAGCAAATTTATACTACTTTTACTTGCTAGTAGTTGGCTCACTAAAATTTGATTTTCTATTTTCCTCTACTCTAATTGAAAGTTCCTTCTAAATGGATGATAATTATCCTGCATACGATGAAAATTTCAAAAATTTTGGATACGATTCAAATTAAGCTCTTAAGAATATGGGATTTAACACTTTTATCCTTCTATTATCATCTTAAATGACTAAAATATTATTATTTATTATAAGTCTTGGAATACTGTTATTTAATTCAAATTATCAATAGCAATATTATATTTAAATATATAATGTATATATTAATCACCCGTATTAGTTGGAATTACTCTTGCATTGATATTTTTAGCTAATTTCTTTAAAAAGTAAGATAATTTCATTATTATTAGTTAAATTAATTATAATTAATATGCAATATAAAATAGTTTAAAAATCCAGAATTGATGTTCATTTAAATTGCTATATTTTATATGTGTGTTTAATTTGATAATAATCGTATAATTTATAGGTTGTTAATGATCTCAAATGCTTTTCGAAGGTTATTCTTATTCTAGTAAAAAAAGACTTTCAAAAATTATATAAATTTATTATTCATTAAAATTTAATCTAAATATTTTAAGTGATATATTTGGCTTAAATTCAAATAAAATTCAGTTTATACGAAAGTATAATTTAAAGCAAAATATTTTTTTACATAAACAACCTAATGAGATTTACTCTTTCTAATGCCAGATAGACTTACCTTAACTTTCTAAAGAAACTAATGTAAGACTTTAAAGAATTTCACACCATAAAAAAGATGGTAGTATTAAATAAGAAAAAATGAGATGACAAACTTCTTTTAGATGTTTTAGGAAATTTAAAATTTCCTTATAGAATTAACCTAGCTTTTTCTGCAACTAATTTTTAGGCGGAAGAGTAAGCAAGGATTATTATGACTAAGCATTTAATTTTTACTTCATAATATATTTATTTCTTTATAATTAAAAGGACATTGAAATTTTATTGATAAATTTATCATTTTATTAAATGAAAAGACAATTTAGTCTAATAATCTTGAGCATTTAACATACTTATAAATTTTAAAGATTTATTATATTTGAGATGTAATACTTGAATGCTTGCTTTAAATTTTATTTATATAAGATTGCCAGAAATAAGGATTTACTCATTTTTTCACTAAAATATTAATAAAATTAGGATAGTTCCCATAGAATTAATATTTAAATTGTTTATTATTCATCTATCAAATATTATAATAATAACTTAATTTATTTCCTTGAAATAGACAAAAAGATTTTGTAAATATTGTCTCTATTAAATTTAACTTAATGCTTGATATAAGACTTAAATTTCATATTCATTTGATTAAATATTGGAGGGGGAAGTTTCCTGCCCCCCTGCAGTTTCCCGTCTCCTCTTGAAGTTTACCTCTCCAGCATTTAAATTTATATAATACCTTAACCCTATATATATATATATATATAAAGTTTTTAATATAATTTCATGGCTTATTTATACAGTGTCTTATTATATATTTTTTAATTTGTAGCACTAATTATTTTAATTATAATAATGTTTACTTTGATATAATTTGAAATTTTATCATTAAAATTATGAGTTATTATAATTTATTAATGATAAATTTGAGAATTAAAAAAAAATACACATTTTTATGTATTGGGTAGGAAACTTCCCCCCAAATATTAATTAAACAAAATCTTAGTTTTTAAAATATTAAGCTTACAAAATTTTTCAAATTTATAAGATATTTGAAATGAATTATTGAAAAAGTAAAATAATTTTATATCTAACTTTAAAAAGCTGTATTAAATACTATTAAAAAAATCAAAATTAAAAATATGCTTTAGTAATTTTATAATTAAAACTAAATAATTTATTGAACTAATTTCCATTCTTTTTTAAATTAATAAAATTATTTTATTTAAAAGATAATCTATAAAAACTTTATTAAAATTAAAGATAAATTAATTTATTATTGTAATATTGAGTTTTCCACTAAGGTTGTTCATTGAGTCTTACTTGAATATAGTGCTTAGTTCTTTGATCAATCTGCATTTCTTAAGTTTATCTCATTCAATTGGTGAAACGTTCTCATCTCTACTATCTTTAACTTTCATTGTAATTTTTAAATTTAAGGAGTTTATGTTATAATTTAGACTATTTCAATTATTGGGCCAAGCTGCTTGGGTCTCTATATTAGAAATAAGTGGCATTAGGTAGGAAAAAATCAATCAATTTTTAGGATATTTTATGAAGATTTTGATCAAAGTAATCATCTTGCACTTAAACCTCAAAGAAAATTAATGCTTAATCAATAAATAAAATTAATATCTAGGCAAAAGAATTAATAAAGAGATTTATTTTTTTAAATAGAAAAACATTTTTAATGATGTTTAAATTAAATAAAGTGATATATTATGATTTAAGCAAGTTTACTTTCAATAGTATTTTAAATATAAAATATAGAATTAGAATATCTAGCCCTCATATAGGAAATTTGCAGTGTTATATGATTAAAATTCTCTTTTTTTTATTTTTAACTTCAATAAGTTAATTTTATCATAGCCCATTCATTCAGCTTATAAATTCAATAAATTTTAGCGAAATTCTAATTTACAACATATATTATTACATGTAAAATTTTTTTGAATTTTAAATAAAAATTAAATCTTATAATTTTAGTTAAGTAAGCCAAACAATTTATTCTAGGTTTTAGAAGGGGAAACAAGCGTAATAATTGTTTAATATTATTTAAGCGTAGATATGTTTTAATGAAAAAATTTAATATCGACCCTTTAATATAAATTTTTAAGAGTGCAACGAGCAAATTTTCATGGTTAGAGATAATTATAAACAATATCTTGGGGCATAGGTCTAAATGGCTGTATTAATTCCAATAAACATTTTAAGCGTTTATAAAAAGAATAATTGGCAAAGAAAATAATTTAATTAATGTACAAGAATATTCAATACATATTATTTCAGCATAAGTGTAGCCTGGGAAACTTACCTAAACCTCAATTTTTATAATCTTAGGTGATTTACTATACTATTACCCACTTTATTTTACAAGAAGATTTGTTTATGTACTTGCAATGATGTATTTTAGGGACTACGCCATTATTCAAATATTCGTGTTCTAGATAATGTCAGTTTTTCAAGAGATATATTTGTTAAAAGTTACACCTTTTGAATCATCACATTCAAATAAAATTGAAATTATGAATGAGAGCTTGGTTTTGATAAATGCTTATTGTCTTATAATGTACACAGATTTTAACTCAGATCCTTATATAAAGTATGACATAGGCTGGGCTTGCCTTTTTTTGATATCCTTAGTAACAATAGTCAATTTGACTATCTATTCTTAATTAATTTATCCAAAATTGTAAAGTTTCATTTAAATTTTAAAATTTGTCAAATAGTTTTAAAAAAATTAAATGCAAATTTTAGCTCTTTTTTGTAAATTTTATTGAGAGATAATTTGACTATTAATATCATACAAATATTGAGGAAAGCTCTAACTATTGTTCGAAAAATTAGATAAAGTTTTAAAATGAGCTTGTCTAACAAATAGAAGTCTTCAAACTTTAACTCAACAACTGATTCTAGTATTTCTAATTAATTTTGACTTTGTAATTCTATACTCTTTAAAATCAAAGAATTCAAATTGATTTCAATCTGAATTATTGTAAATTAATTTATTAATATGCACCTCAAATCAATGGAATCAGTTCAATAGTTAAATATTTCAACGAGTATTTCTAAAAATACTTTTTTTAAGGAAAAATTATAGAGTTAAAAATTTGATCCTTTTAGTAATAGCGAACTAAAGAACAAAGGAAAAACAGTTCGAGTATAAGCTTTGAATGAGCAAGAATCAAACAAAGAAATTGAAATCTTTACAGATGATGAACACAACAACAAATCTCTTAGACTTTAAAAGTAAAATAATCTTAGGGGAAAAAAGTCACTTAGCTATTTAAGGAACGAAGCTAAAAATAAAGTCACAAATTAAGATCCATTGGACTACAGTTTTTAGATAAATTGAAGTATTGTTCTATATATTTTAAGAGACAAAGCTCTAAATTAAATTTAAATTTCTTATATACTAATTACATCAAAATTGTTTACTCTTAACACAAAGCTACATAATTTTCTATTTCATAAATTTAGTGTGAATATTTTATCCGTCATTAATTTTACTATAATATAGGAAAACGGTATATTTAATTTACATTAATTATTTTAATACTACAATTAATATAGTATGTCCTAATATATATTGATTATGATGAAAATTAATTCTTATATAGTCTAGAGTAAAATTTTTCATTTCTATATTTTAAATAAAAAAATTAAAGAAATTTATTAGTTTAATATTCGAATTTTCATATTTTGACAGGAAAATTCGGGTATCAGGAGCATCCTTCTCCTCTTTATGTATACTTTCCTTATTGAATACCGAAAGAGTTTAGAAGCTGAGTAATAGTAGCAGATAACATGGAGAAATTTAAGTTATAGAAAAAAGTTTCATTAATACTAATATGTAGAAAATATGTTAATTTTCATTTATAATTTACATAAAAATATTTTTAATATTGTACAACTAATTTAATCATTATTAAAATATAACAATTTATTCACATTAAATTTTTATTATCTCCTTGTTTATAGTATATTATTAATAATAAGAATGTTACTTCGTAAATGTTTTCTAGTTATATAATGTTCTATTAATATATATTATCCTTAAAAGTATTTGGAAATAATTATTGATTAACTTCTAAAAGTTTTTTTTTAAATCATAAAGTGAAGATAAAAGGTCTCCAACACTAAAGCTTAAACTGAGTTACAATTTAAATACATAACAAATTAAATTAATAATTCAAGTTTTCAATCATAATCTATAATAAAATATTCAAATGATTTATTAAATTTTTTTAATTTAAATAGATTTGATCTTTTGATTAAACTTTTTTATAGAAAAAAATCTACATTAATCTTAAAACTTAAGCATTTAATTAAATAATTTTTATCATCTATCAAATTAGCATTACTAAAACACATAAAATTGGGTAAATTGGTATAAATTTAAATAAACTAAAGATTAGTTTAATATATAACAGTCATGACTTTGATATAGATAAATTTAATTTAATGTACAGTTTTAAAATTACTAAGAAATCTGAATGCACAATTGTCTATTGTACAATTAATTCCTGTATAAATTGCCCTATAAAATGAACAAAATTTGAATGTACAAATCCTAAAATTGTACACGAAATGTGCAGGAAAGATCAGTGTATTAGTGCTTAAATGTACACAAACAGCATGCAATGTACAATATTCAATTCGGGTTTTATGATATACTTGAGAATCGTACAAAAAGCAAAACCCGATTAGTGTTTAACCAAAAATGTGATGTATAAAGTGATTTAAGTTTTGATTTATTATTAAGCGCTGGGTACTAATGTCTAAACCGGGTAGCATCTCCCTCGCACTGAAGCCACTCTCTGTCTTTCCCTTCACTGCCTTAGACTGCGCTCTACCGTATCGTGCCTATCTTGATCGTCCGCGTCACTAGTGCCTCTTTGATGCAGGGTACATCAGTTCCTCCGTGATTCAAGTTCCACAAGTTGCAGTATTCCTCTCTTACTCTCTCAGAGTCATTTGCACCGTAAGTTGCAGTTGCCGGTTTTTGCACTAGTGACGCGGACGATCAAGATCAGCACGATACGGTAGAGCGCAGTCTAAGGCAGTGAAGGGAAAGACAGAGAGTGGCTTCAGTGCGAGGGAGATGCTACCCGGTTTAGACATTAGTACCCAGCGCTTAATAATAAATCAAAACTTAAATCACTTTATACATCACATTTTTGGTTAAACACTAATCGGGTTTTGCTTTTTGTACGATTCTCAAGTATATCATAAAACCCGAATTGAATATTGTACATTGCATGCTGTTTGTGTACATTTAAGCACTAATACACTGATCTTTCCTGCACATTTCGTGTACAATTTTAGGATTTGTACATTCAAATTTTGTTCATTTTATAGGGCAATTTATACAGGAATTAATTGTACAATAGACAATTGTGCATTCAGATTTCTTAGTAATTTTAAAACTGTACATTAAATTAAATTTATCTATATCAAAGTCATGACTGTTATATATTAAACTAATCTTTAGTTTATTTAAATTTATACCAATTTACCCAATTTTATGTGTTTTAGTAATGCTAATTTTACAAGACATCTTTTTAATTATTTTTATAAAAATAATTAAATAGTAATTCTCTGAAACTCTTAAAAGAAATTTATATCTCTTACAGATTATAAATCCCAATACTTAAGTGCATAAGAATTTGATAACTGCGTAAACGAATTAAATCAAATGTGTTAATACGAAAAAATTAAATTAAGCCAATTTAACTTTATTTGAATGTGCTTATTTAAAGTCCTTAGAAAGCGAGTCCGTGAAAATCAGCAATATTGAATCTTGAATTCTCTTAGCACTTATCAGTACAAATTGATTTATCATGATTAGTGAACTCGAAACAAACTGAAAATCTGAACCTTTTTCTATTCGCTTACCCTCTTTTTTACATTTTCATTGCCCTATCCTAGCAACCCTCTAAAATCGACTCTTTAGCTTAAGCCAGAACCCCATTTCAGAACTTCAAACCTTCTATCCGAAATTTCAATTGTAAATACCATTAACTTCTAGCGATTCCATTCTTCACATTTTTTCTCGCCATTAATTAATTATAGAGGGGAAGGCTGATGAACTTTAACGGGTTTCACGATTTCTACATTTTTTAAAAAAGTGAATTTTGCATAGGTTCGATCTAAAGTTGGAAAAAAAACTATCATGCCTATTCAACCACCCATCAAATTAAGACTTATAGCTACTAGTTATGTTAGTATCAGTTAAAATAGTAATAGAATTCAGAATGTAAAACTTTTTAAATATTCAAAAATATATAATTTACAATAGCATACTAATTTTATAATTAATATTAGAAATCTTTTGTAATTTATTTATTATATTTAAAATGGGACTAAGTAGAAAAACTTATTTATTTTTTCTACTTGGTCCCAATAAATATATAATATTTACATTTTTAAATTCTAAACTTTTGATGTTATGAATAATATAAATTTAGAAATCAAAGTTCATATTGATAAAATATTAGATAATTTATTAATATTAATATTGTATTGTAAATTTGTAACTTGTTACTTTATAAAGTAACAATTTTTAAAGATCTTAGTTATTTACTAATAATATATATTATTTTTTTTCATTTTAAGTATGCGAGAAAACTGACTATCATTTTATTTAAAGTTTCATTTCACATTATACTTAAATTACCATATTTTAATAATTCATAGTTCTTTAAAAACTTAATTATATTTATGTGTATATTTATAAATTTATTAGATCTTAAGATATTCATAAAATATTTTGGTAGTTTTTAATTTACTCATATAAGTTATGCTATATATTAATTATTAGAAAAATATAAACCAAAATAATTGTATAGAAATTTTGTATTTGTCGATTTATGCATTTTAAATTTTAACACTATTTTAACTGAATAGTGAATTGTATATACATGAATTGAAATATCTTCTAGCTAGCTATAAATCAATAGGATAGAGACGAAATTGTGAAAAATTTCAAAAAAAATTGCAAAAAACCTTTCAAAATTTTAATAATTCAGCTATTTAGTATTAAAATCCAATCGAATTAATTATTAAAATTACATAGACTATATAATTCATCCCATGGATTATAGATGGCTTCTAAGACTTACCCTCCTAATCTTCTAAATAAGGAAGCTGGTTAACTTAAATCTTTGATATTACCTTCTGTTTAGAGCCAATTAATGATTAGCATGTGCCAGAACTGATACCCGAAAATAAAAACTCACCTAAAATTTTTGAAAATATACTCGCCAATGTAATTCTTGAAGGTGCGGGTTAACCTAAAAGTATAAAAGCTGAATAAAAAATGCACAAGACTTTGCTTAATTCAATCGTGTTCTGCACTAAACGACTTTAATTTAAGTTTGCTGCTGGAGCAATGGATTTTGCAAGCTTTAAAGAGTAAGGATTTTAAGTAGTACGTGAGAATCTATTTAAATGAGAATAAACCCAAGTAAGTAAGGCACAACCACGAAGTAAGTCTTTAATTTTAGAGCCTTTAATAGTAACAATACTTGACTTGAACAGAGTATTAAAGGTGTTAGTATCTAGACTTAGAAGCGTTTATGGGCACTACATGCTATTATTTAGAAAGAGAGGACTGGAGAGATGGAGACATTCATAGGGATTAATGTGCTATAACCGCATAAATAATAATGTGCAATATGGTTTGAAACGTTTACTACTCTAAAATATGCGCGAGAGACATGCTTTGCAAAGAAATTATCAGTTTATAGACAATACCAGAGTCTCTCAATGATTCAGAAAATAATAATAAAACTTAATTGAAGATCAGACATATCAATAGAGCAGATAGAGTTGTGTTTAAGCATGATAAAATTCCACATGATCAAAAAATGTATTTTGAGTAATAATATTAAATACATTTAGAATAATTCACATAAAAACCTATCAATAACCCAAACCTCTTATAAATTGCCTATAAATCAATTCATTTATAAACCTCTTTATTGAATTTTAAGGTTTTGATTGTTAAATTTCTTGGAAACTTTTTGTTCCGCAAGTCAATCCAAAAACTACATAAATTTTTATTTCTTGATTTACTTCATTCATCACGTCAACTTGTATTTAAATTTGAAAATTTATTATTTAAAAAAATATATTTTAAATTATCTATTTGTGAAAAATATTAACGAGTTTGAAAATTGTGAAAAATATAATTATTAAAAACAATTAAAACAAAGTATATAGGATAAATAATAATTTTATAAATCATTTACACAAATATATAAAAAAAATTTTTGTCTTTTAATAAAGTTTTAATGAAAATGAATTTAAAATTTATATTTTATAAAAGGAAATAATCGGAACTTCATATATTCAAATGAAAATACAATATCTTTGTTATTTATTTTTAATAGAAGATTCAGAAAATAATTTATAAGTGAAATGGGCTTGGGTGTAGTAAATTTAAATTTAATTTATTTTATGGTTTGTTATTTTAAAAGTAAATATTTGTTTTAAATATTAAGAAAGCAAATAAATTCTAAGGGATTTTGAAAAAAAAGCCAATTAAATTAATAAAGGTAATACTTGGTGACTTAATTGAACTAACGTATGCGTTAATTATTAAATATATTTTATTCTAATCCTTTTTTTATAATATATAATTTTAATATTTTGAAGATGCTTTAGAAAGTACATTTTTTTCTCTTTATCACTATATGGGCAACATTGACTTACTAGAGGTAAATATAATAAAATTTCTACTAGTTTCCAATATAAAATTTACAAAAACTATACTCTTTGCATTATTTTTGAGTTTTCTTAATGCTTTTGATATTAGGGAAAAAGATAAAATATAAATTTACAAACAAAAAAATTATATTAAGTGCTAATTTTGAAAATTTTATTCCCAATTAAATTAGACTTTACTAAGGGTGGGGAGTTTTCTGGCTTATAAATTTTCTAATTTTCTAAAAATGATTATTTTTAATAAATTTTTATTTCTGATATTTTGAACAATTAATTAATATTTCTATTTAATATTGTTCTTTTCTAATAATCATTAGATTTATCTTTACGATTTCGTGTTTATTATTATACTATATTGTTGATAATAGAAATTTATTATAATATACACATTTTTATAATGTTAAAAAGCAAAGAACAATCAATTATTTGAAACTTCAATAAAATGCTTATATAATCCGTTCAATAATAATATGAGAAAAAAAGAATATTTATTAAAATTTTAATTGAATTGAAAAAAATTAAAATATAAGAAATCATAGGCCAGGAAACTTACCCCCCCTTCCTTTTATTTTATATTTTCAGTTATCTAATATAATATAATTTTTTTTTTAATTATAAGTGTATCATTTAAATTTTACAATTGTAATTACTGCATCTATAATCCAATTTATAATTTTTTACAATTCGCAAATATAGGTAATAATTTTAAATTGAAGAAAATCAAATATTGCTTTAATAATATATTACTATATGTTTTTATTAAGTCATTATATTATTTTCCAAATAAATCAATATTTTTTGGAGAATTCGTCTAAACAAAAACCTTCTCCAAAAAAGCCATATTTTAAATTAAATTGTGACTTATCAAATACTTACCTATTATTTTATCTATCTTTTACTTTTTACTTTACTTTTGATGACTATAAATTTTTTTAATAAAATGACTAATATTTAATTATATTTAATTTTAATATAATGGAATAAATATACAATCAATAGTTTAAATATATTTAATATTATCATCGATAATTATCATTTTAGCAACCAATGAGAATGCTTCAATTCGTTCATGAATTTGTTTGGAATTAGGGAGATGAATGCAACTAGGCAACGCCCATTCACTGCCTGTCCTGAACATACAGTATTCACTATAGGTTGGCTACTTTAAGATTCCCAAGAATACTTAGTTCATGGGGATACCTAATCAGATCAAGTTGCAGATAGGAAAAAAACAGGATTTTGTATAGCTTATCAGTCAATTTAAATCTAAAAATACTTTAGAAATTGATGATGTTTTTATTAGAGTATATCTTCTAATATATTGATTGAATGTTAGTAAGAAGTTTATCAGGCTAATAATGGTTTTAATTAAAAAAATAGGCTAAAATACTTGTGGCTTATATATTTTATGAAGCAAATATATAAATATATATCATATATATTTTTTACCAAGATTTCATATGAATAGATATTAATTTTAATCTGATTTAAAAATAAGGTAGAAATTATTAATTAAAAAAAATACCTTTTACTTTTAGTTATTTTATCATTGTAATAGTCTTAAATTTAAATTGGATATCGATCTTAAATTATTTTATTTAAGACTTAAGATATTATTATAATTATTTAAAGCTTATGGTAAAGATATACTGGACTGAAGCTTAAGCCAGCCAGGTATATTCAGATTTTTTCTACATCCTTATGAATTCGACACCACCAGTTAATCCTTCCTGTAGGTAAAATGAAGCCAGTTCGGGCATTTAACTCATGCTTACATGCCTCCACATTTTGGTTGGCAAGTGAAAACGCCGGAACCCAATTTAAGGTCAAGCTTTACAGTCTTGTGAGCTACTTAATGTATTCTTCTTTACTGCCATGACTGATTTTTCTTAGTTGGTGCTTTAGTTTCAGGTAAAAACTCAGAAAGAATTTGCTTTTTGGCTTTTGCTGTTGAGGGAAAACCCCAAGTGATACTCTGATGTGATTTCTTATAAGGTTGTTTTTACATTTCATTAGCAAAATTAATTTAATCTGAGAATCCAAGCGGTCTGTCTCTTAACTCCTGCCATATCATTGATGAACTTAACCCCAAGTTCCAAATATAAGTTGAATAATTTGATTTTAACACAACATTAACATTCGAAGTTTTATAGCATGATCCAGTATCCCTTGCCTGATGTATCTGAGGATGTTCTCATATCCGGAACTTATCTAGTAAAAGCGGAGTGTTTTCACAGTTTCGAACTTCGGGGTGCCGGAATCGGTCGGGCTTATGTTCCCAACTTACCAGTATGTCGTTACCAAGATTTAAATTATAAATAATTAAAACCTTAAAATAAAAGAAATTTCATAATGACAATTATTAGATATATTTAAGCGTAGAACACACAATGTCTCGACATAAAAGAAATGGATTTCATTAATTTTTTTTACTATGAAGTTTGAGTCTTAAATTAATAAAATCAAAACCCAAAATACACTTCAGTAGTTTGATTTAGTTTTTAATAGATAAAAAGCTTAAAAAAAGGCATGCTTTCTTGCTTTCTTGGGATTGTAATATGTTTTTTATAGTTTTAATTTTTGCAAGTAATTTTGATGCTTGGGGTCAATTTATGTCAATTTTTATATAGATTTTTTAAGTTGTGTTATAGATGTGTTAATAATTGTGATCTACACAAACATTTTCTATTTTAAACATTTATAACAAGGGTCTTAATTAATTTACTGCTTCTTTTAGGTCTCATTGTCTATTAGCATTGAATTTAAATAGAAAAAATCATAAATATAAACCTAAGAGACCCTAAAATTTTAGAAGAATCATATTGATTAATTCAAATTAATGATAAGATTCTTAAATACTAGGCTTATATATCTCGCTAAGATTTTTCTGATTATTCATTTCCGAATTTCTAAAATTCATTTCTCCGATTAAGCCATAAAAAAGCATTTTTCAAAAATGGAATATCTTCAAAGATACTCAATCGAAATCAAGGATTGATTGACTTTACACTTACATATATAAGATTAATATTATTTATATATTTGATTGAATGAAAATGGTATAAAATTATAATATATAAATATATATATATATATATATATATATATATTTTATATCCAATTGAAAGGATTAAAATTATCTGGAAAATAAAAAATAATAGAAATCTATATGGACTTGTATATTAAATTTTCATTAAGCCTAATTAAGTTACGAAACAACAATAGATACAATAAAACTGCTTCTTCAAGAAATAAAGTCCAAAAATTCTGCCACACAGTTCTAAACTATTGCTCGAGTAGAAAAGATATAAGCCTCGCTTTATTCTCGTTTAAATTACAAGTTTTAAAAAGAATTCTTAAACCATTACAAAGAATGCTTTAATTGAAGCCTTTATAAATCAAATAACTGAAGGGGTTTTGGGTTTTGAATACATAACAAAAAACAAAGTTTAAAACTATTAAATTTATTATTAAAATGTTGAGAAAACCCATTAAGTTTTTAATGTGGGTTTAGGGTTTATAATACTATGAAAAATTATTTAATTTATTAACGAACAATTATTTTAAATACTTTTAAGATATACACAGTAAATGAATGTTCTATGGGCAGTTTAAATCTATAATAATTATCATTTATATTATTATATCAAAGAATAAATTCTTTTATTTATAAATAATAGCATTGCAATATTAATTTTATGTGAATTTTCCTGTAATCATAAAAAAATGGAATATAAATTACTTTATGTTCCTATCATTGCATTTTTATAATCAGAATATTCTAATCTAAATTTTATCTTTCTTATTTTAAATTCAATAATATGATACAATTAAATTTTCTTTAAAAAAGTAATTTAATTATCCAAACTTCGGAAGGGGCAGGAAACTATCTTAGGGGGCGGGAAACTTTTTTTGGTCACGAAACTCCCCACCTATTATTATTACTATTAATATTAGAATTGATTTGGAAAATTAATGAATAAAATAAATTAAAAAATCATATATATTTTTACTGCTATTTATTAGAACGCCATACAGATCAATTTTGATTCACTCTACTTACAGATATGATTGTAAGTGATCAGTTTCTTGAAGATACGGATTAGTTATCTCAAATGAATATTTTCATTTTTTCATTTATGGAGAAAAAATCTTGAAATATTGCAATCTTTTAATGAGGATTTGACAATTTGGGCAGGAGATATACACATAATATGATATTTATAATTATCATATTTACTAAATGTTTAAATTTAATAAATAAAAAAATAATATATATACTTAGTGAATTTTTGCACTTTTGAAACCTCCAATTTTAAACATAATCTATTGATAGTAAAAATGATTTAAATTTTCAAGATTATAAATTTGAATAAAAAATCCAATACATTAAAGTGAAATTTTTACACTTATTTAAGTTTAAAATAAATAGAGTGCTCTTTTTATGTTTTCTTTATCTAATATTTTGCTTACTTTTTAATATATTTCCATTTTAAAAATGCTTTTTCACTCTTGTTTCCTCATCTATTCTTGAAATGAAATATTTGATCAATTGATAAAAAATGCTAAATGTACTATTTTATCTGCATGTTTAATCACGTTGATTTACCAAATAGCATCTTGAGTAAAATTTTATTCTATCAATCTTTGGTAATTTCTACAAAAGCAATTGCGTTTGTTGCTTGCTATCACTACTGTAGAGTTAACGTTTTCTAGTGAAACCTCCTCAAACTACGATATGTATAGTTTCCCTAATCATTCAGTGATGAGATCATATTATTCATTCTATCTTGTACAAAAGTGCAAATCGTTCACTTAATCAATCAACACAACATATGGGCAGAATTTGAATGGCTCTAGTAACTTAATGTGCAATTAACCCTTCTGAATTATATCACATTCAGAGATCACTTTTGCATTCTTACTATAGTAATTTTCATTTTTATCAGCTCCCCTTAACAACAAAACAACCAAATCTAGCGGTTCTTATTTGTTCTGACCGATGCACCCCTCACCCAAACTCTTTCATATGAATTTTTATTCTTTCACTGTCATATATCCTCTTTTTAAATAAAATAACTACTTAAAAATTCTTATTGCTTGTCTACAATTAATTTTAATCAATATCTCGCTTAATATAGTGTATATTTAAATACAAACCTATGTTTTTATATAAAATATTCTAAAATTTTATCTTTTCTGAATTCTCTAAGAGATTATTTTTTATTTACTAATGCGTTTCTAATAATCAGTCAAAATAGTAAAAAAATATGGAATATTTAATAGTTTCAGAAATATATAACTCCATAGATGTAAGATTCAATGAGTAATTTTAAATTATTTAAGTAATTTATTTAATTTTTAGTATTTTTAAATATTACTTTGGTACCAAGTAGCAAAATTAATATATTTTTACCACTTGGTACCAATAATTATATTAATTTTATTTAATTATTGCTTTAAATGTATTATTATAGAATTTAAACTAAGAATGTAATTACTTTTCTACTAAACTTACATTTCATTTATTCATAATCTTAGAAAAAGAGTAAATTATAAATTAATTTCTAATAAAACAACAAAACTTAAAAATAAATTAAAATTTAAGCATTGCATAATTATTATTTTTATAAAAAAAAAGC
>ARYC01000500.1:0-17918 GCA_000711775.1 Oxytricha trifallax | reverse complement strand
TCTATTAAGCGAGATTAGTATATAGAGTTCCTACATAAGCTCAGAGAGAAGAAGTAACCAAGAGATCATCCTGTTTGTTGATAATCTTTCAGTTCATAAGACTAAGGAGTCTAAGAAAGCTTATGAAGAATTAAACATAAATCCTGTATACAACGTTCCTTACAGCTCTTAATTTAATGGAATAGAATTCTACTGAAGTTAAATTAAGACTCACTACAAGAAGCTGCTGCTGTATCATCTTATGCATGACTTGCCCATCGATACAGTAGACTTAATTCAAAGCAGGTAAGAGAGTGAGCTTGGATAAGACAACAATTTGTGCGAGAGAGGGAAGAATGAATGTTTATAAATAAGCTTTAGATTTAAATGAATGAATATATACACATATTAAATTGGCCCATAAAAGGGTTTGGCTTCTCTTTCTTCTCCTCTTCTTATGGCTTGCTTGGGCCTATGTTTCTTCTCTTAGTGCCAGCTCCTGCATCTATGTTCATTTCATCACGCTTTTAAACATCTTTATAAAGTCTCTTGCTCACTTCATGAATTGTCTGTGTCTTTCTCTCTCTATGAACCTTAGCATGCTCTTTAATAAGATATATACCAGTGCCAGATTTTCCTACAAAGTTATATGTCAAAGCTTACTTGAAAGATAAGGATGTTTCTTAAGTTTCTCTAACCAAGCTGAGCTTATTAGAATGCCTTGCTTCTTCTAGTATTCAAGAGAGATAGAATATCGTTTCTTATGTGCTTCTTCAATAATTTCTCTGAGATACTCCTCTTTTGTTGTACCAAGAACACCAAAGAAAAAGTTCCTCTCTGGTAGTTTATTAGAGACCTGTTTCTTGGTAGGAAGGTAAACTACCACTTCATCATCTTACATGGCATCCTCATTAAGATTAGTGACTGAAATCTCAGGGTAGTTCGGAACATCAATTAGTTTAATCTCTTTATTTTTAAAAGCTTTCTTCTCCTCACAAAGTATTGCTTTTAAGAATGAAATTTTGGTACCTTCCATCGTTGGAAGGAATAAACCAACTGTATAATATGTTAATAGTTATCAAGTTATCTAACCATGTAAAGTTAGGTATCGATAGAGATCTTCCTTACTTCTGAATCTGATATCATTTCTTGAGCCTCGACTCTTTTCATTTGATCATTGAGTGATTCCATCTTTGTTCCTCTTCCTATTAATGAATATCAAATTATAACTTATAGACTTCTGGATCCTATTGTTTAAAATCTTACTATTAAATATG
Source organism: Oxytricha trifallax (assembly GCA_000711775.1). NCBI lineage: Eukaryota > Ciliophora > Spirotrichea > Sporadotrichida > Oxytrichidae > Oxytricha > Oxytricha trifallax. The sequence goes on along the minus strand of ARYC01000500.1, from coordinate 16,662 downwards.
GGCATCTTATAGGAGTCAACCCTGCAAAGATATGTGGAGAAAGTTTGCAGAAGCTGTAACAAACTGCAGAGATTGAGCTCCATTTTTATCAATTTAGTTCCATTAAATTAGTACTAAATTTGTTTAAATTTAATTAGTACTGGTAATAAATTCGTTTAATTTCAATTGGTACCAATTTAATAGTACCAAAACTTAATTAGTACCTAGTTTTAAACTAATGAGGTTTTAATGGAAAAGTTCCAAAATGGTTTAAAGCCTAATTGGTACGAGTACCAACCTGAACTTTATCTAAGTTGGTACCAAAATTAAAAATATTAAGCATGAATTTAGAAAATTTATAGTTATAAACTTAGTATAAATATGATGTCTAACGCCTAAGAAGCAACCATTGTTGTTGCAGTACCAACTCCTATACAAAGTTACTATAACAAGAGAGGTTATTAAAGCTTTATAATAGAAATTTAAATTTGAATTTAAACATGGCGGCTAACTTAAATCGCAAAGCAGTCTCTCTTGGCAGTGGATAATCTTAGCTAAACTTTGGATAAACTAAGAAGCCAGAGATCATATACATTGAAAAGGAGCCAGAGCTTAAAGCTCTTGAGTTTGAATCAGAGGTGTTTGTTCTAGAAATAAATATAAGGAAGCAGAGAGCAGAGATAAGTATTTAAACGCTAATCGAAGATGTTGAGGAGTTAAAAGAACATCTCCCACTAGAAAAGATTAAAGAATTCTAATGTGATGAATGCTAAAATTTCTTCTCAACTGATTCGAGCTTGAAGAGGCACATCAAAGAGATGCACTCTGGGAGAGCTAAGATATATTTTAAGCACGAAAAGGTCGATGGCAGGTATTAGTGCACGACTTGCATGAAGTCTTACACTCACTCAGCTAAAGTTAAAAGACACATGCAAAAACATCATTTAAGTGAGTTTTTAATGCAAGATAAAGAAACATAAAAACTTATACCAGCCAAGAGAAAGTCCAATACTGTAGAGTCTTAAAGAGAGCAGGAAGAGAGACTTAAGAAGCAGAAACGTTTTGAGTCAATGAACCAACCAGCTAATGAATTATATATAGCATGCTTGTAAGAGAGAGCTATGTATATACCTGCATTAAATGCAGTAGATCTCAGTTTTTGCATTGACAACTATTTACATATTGATGTGCCTAACAAGGCAAAACTCATAGTAGTTGATGAGTATGCTTATAAAGTATATCCTTTCAAATATCTTATTAGGAACGAGCAGTATCAAAATGAGTTTGCCAATGAATACATAATACTAAGAGAGGCTCATAAAAGGTAATGCAAGAACTTGCTTAAACTCGATGGAGTTATTCTTGGACATGGTTTTATTGCACTACGACTTAAGAAATTTGAAATGACTCTAAGAGATTATCTCTACCATAATAGATACCCAGATGACTTGAATGAGATACTCACGGAAATGACCAAGGGTGTGAAAGAGCTGCATGATCTAGGGTATGTTCATAGAGATTTGAAGCCAGAAAATGTAATGCTAAATCTCTGTCCTTTAGAAATAGTAGTCATTGATTTCAATAGAGCAATAAGGTAAGAAATAGTGACTTTAGCTAAAGTGCTAGGCACACCTGGGTACTTCCCAATAAGAGAGAAGTGGACTAATGGCTCTGTTTAGTGGGATGTCTGGGCGGTAGCAGCAATTATTTTAGAGTGCGATATGGAAAGTATGTCGTACTTCGGAACAAAGCAAGAAAAGTAATCAATAAGCATGGCTGTTAAACATATAAAGCAAGAAGATGTATGCACTTAGATTAAGAAAATGGTTGAGATGATCATAGTAAGAGCTCCAGCATATCCAAGATCATCATTAGAAGATATACTTGAAACATTAAAGAGAGCTAAGTTCAAGAGATACCACAAAGATAAGCAGATAAAATTTGTTTGAGTTAAGCACATTAATACTCATTAAATATTCATTAAATTCACATAAAACTTGCGTTTTCTCTACTAACCCCAATAAGACCCCAACTATACCCTACAAATCAAAGCACTTATAAACCTCACTAAGGGGTTTTGGGGTTTTGAATGATATTTTGATGAATAAAGGCTCAGCGTTAAAGTTAGAATTTGACGGAATAAATTTCAATACAGCTATCAAAAATACCCTAGAGAATATAGTTAAGAACTCTCAGAGCACTTCTGTTTAACAAATGTAACAATTCTCAAAATTGAGATAGCATGTCAATCAAATTCTTGAAAAGCGGTAAGAATAGATAGGGCTGAGTTAGAATCAAAATTTCAGTAAAAATTCAAGCTAATTCACTCAAATTGGTCGAGGCCTATATCAAAGCACGAACATTTAAGATAAATAGTTAGAAGCAGACAATTGTGCATATTAATAGTAAGAATAAAATCTATAGTAATAACAAAGAGGAATACCATTTGGTCAAATTCACTATACTAAATCCTCCAAATTATGTAATGATTATTTAAATGGCTTAGGTCAATTAGAAAACTCTTTAATAATGGACGAATATGAAGATTAAGATACATAAGGCTATTTTAGTAGAAATATTTGAGAACAAATTTTTTATATAAATAATTAATTGATAACTTTATTTAAATTTATCTTTAATAAGCTTATTAGCGAACTTTAAACTTAGCATAACTTTAGAAAAAGTAAGAACATAATTGAATTATAATAAATTTTGCGATAAATTATAAAGAAAGATGCAAGATAATGGAAGAATTATGAAGGAGTTGAAAGAGCTCCAAGAGGCCACTAGGAATGTAGGTTCACAAACTATAAATACTTTAAACTCACTTATTAAGTATTATTTTGTAGACAACTAGTCCCACAGTACAAGCTCAACTCGTCGGCGACAATTTGAGACACTGGCATGGAACTATTTTTGGACCAGTAAGAATATTCTCGATAACATTATCTTTACTAAAATTAGCTGCTCTTAGTGTTTTTTGCTTTGCGCTTCACTTTATAACTCAATTTATATAACTCTTTTCTTTTAGAAAGATACATGCTATGAAGGTGGAATTTTCTAAATTGATATCGAAATTCCCTCTGAATACCCCTTCAAGCCACCCAAGGTAAGATAATTTATAGACACATTGAGATGTTAACTTCTGATTATAGATGAGATTTATCACAAAAATCTGGCATCCAAACATCAGCTCTTAGACTGGCGCAATCTGTTTGGACATCTTGAAGAATGAATGGACCCCAGCTCTTACTATAAGAACTGCCCTCATTTCATTGTAAGCTTTACTGTGTGCACCAGAACCAGGTAAGTTACTTATAACCATTTTCTTAAGTCCTCTCGATCATTTGACTTTTGGGCAGTTTGTATATGAAATCAATCTAAGATTTTGATCCTAATCCTTACCTATTCTAGACGATCCTCAAGACGCAGAGGTTGCCAGACAATATAAAAGCGACAAGAAGTTGTACGAATACACTGCAAAGTAGTGGACAGAGAACTTCGCCAAAGAGCAAACTGTAGATGATAAAGTGAGAAAACTTATGGAGATGGGTTTCCCAGAGGATATGTGCAGAGATGCCCTATAGAGATACGATATGGATGAAAACCTCGCATTAAACTATCTTCTCGGTGGTTGATCAGCAAGCAAGCATCTATAGTGAATAAGAGGAAAGTATAGTTAGGATCATGAGATTTGTAAATATAAATTAATTTTTAAATCAAGAATTGTTAAAAAGGGAGGGGGTTCAGGGGTTTCTTAAATTATAATTAACTAAATATTGTTGGGCAAAATTTATGGCAATAGTATATCCGTAGAAAGAAGAGGATTGTAGTAAATAGAGTAAAGTATCGCAGTTTTAAACTGTCACTCTCTCTAATTATTAAATTTTGCTCAATAATTATTTTGTAAATTCATAAAATCTAAATTTCTCTTTTTTTAATTATTAATATACTATTTTAAAATTTAAAGTCATCTGAAATCCTACAAGTTTGATTAATTAATTTATTAAACTTTATTATAATTTATTAAACTTAGTTTTTTTATTTTTCAGACCTTATATAAAAAATGTCCAGTCCTGTTGTAAGTGGATCATTGACTTTTAATATCAATCAAAATGAATTTAAATATTTCTATGAACCTTCATCTTGAATCTTATTAACAAATGTAAAATAGATTGATCCCTTTAAGTTCAAAACCTATGGAGTTAAAAGACCACTAGATGAGAAAGAAGAAAAAATACAGAAATTGCTTGAGGATAACAAGCGTTACTATCCCACTGCTAAAAATGGTAAGTATACAAATTTGAGGATTGTAAAGTTAGAACATTATCAACTTTTATTAATTTACATCTTAATTCTCTCTCATACTTGTGATATACCAAAGCGTTTCATTTTGGTGAGGAGTTACGAAAAGTATTAGGCTTGAACCTTTTTGTTTAACTTTTTTACATCATTATTGAATATCTCTATTGATTATTTTACTCTAATTAATATCGGTTAATAACTCTATGGAATTTTTATAGGTCAGGTAGATGAATGGGCGGCAGTTATAAAACATTAGGCTGAATAGCATAATCTTAATAAGCAATTTACTTAATAAATGGATAAAATGCATAAGAATGCTTACAAGTAAGTCTAATTATCGGATAAAAAATTGAGTTCTGTATTGTAAAAACCATTTTAAGATTTCCTTTTGACTAATTACGTTAATTATCAGAGAAGTGTTAGAAAAAGAATTTGACAGAAAGAAACAAGAGCAAGATCTCCAACTATAACTTAAGCACAGAGAGCTTGATATCTAAAAAGAGTACAAAAGGCAATAGGAAGAAAAGCTTAACTTTCTAAGAAATCAAGAATAGCTCACTAAAATGAGTGTCACCAATCTAAACAAGAGGCAAATGAGCGAAATACAAGCTAGAAATCAATAGGCTAGAGACATCGATAGAGAAGTGGGTTAGAAAATGGCAGAAGAGGCAATGAGAGAACAAAGATAGTACGAGGACCTCATGAAACTGAAAAAGGATACTTTTACTCGGCAGTTTCAAGATGATTTAGCTGAAAAGTAAAGAATGAAGCAGCTCGAATCATAATAGAAGGATTACGAGAAAGATGAGGTTAGAAGGATGCATGATTACAACTCATAGAAGTAAATGTAAAATTAGGTTGAGTTTAGAGAAAGACTTAATAAATTTAACGAGGTAGAAAAAATGAAGTAAGCTGTTTATTAGAGATCTGTTGACATGTCCCCATAGAAGAAAAGTTATCAACTTTCAAACGATAACAATCAGGATGTAAACAGTTTCTTAAAACAGATTTAAGATATGGATGTGAAGGGTTAAGATCTTAATACAATATAGAATTAATATTTACAATTTATATCTTAGAAAGAATTATCATCAAAACACAAATGATATGCTGAAAAACTAAATGATATAGAAAGAGTAATAGAGAAGCCTAGAAAGATAAAATTAATAGGTTGAGTAACAGGTATAGAAAGAGTACTCACTCAACCTTAACTAAAGTAACGTTGATAAATTCCATGAGAGAAAGAGGTAGTAGCAGTAATACAGAGAGCTACTTAATAGCTAGATTAAAGTTCAAAACTAAATGTTCGCGGGTTATGGTAACATGACAAACGTCGAAAAGAAATTGAACAGAGCCGATTTATTAGCTTACAAATCTTACGATAACAAGCAATACAGCTTGATTCCAGGAATCTAAAACACCACTCTCTAAAAGAAAGTTAATGGATATTTAGCAACAAACACTCTTTTGGGTGATTCTCCGATGAAGAACGTATATGGAAACGTTAATCAGACAATTGACAGCAGTTACTAAAATTTCCCCTCAATAAATGTTAACTAGAGTATGGCGATCGACAAGAGTTCCCCACTTTAAGAGATTTCCCCAGCGGGTATGAGGTACAATAATCATTCTAGAAACAGAAGCTTGAGAAACAGCAGCGTTGGAAACTTTAGACCAGAGGGAAACCTTCCAGGAGGAGTAAATATGAACGCGAGTATTGGTGGAGGAATAAATGTGAATGCTAGCTTAGGAGGTGTAATGAGTGCAAATACAAGCATTGCCAATTTCGACAGACAAATGAATAAAGAAAGAGCAACCGCTCTTAAATACGCTGCCACAAACATTTTAGTTTGATTTAAATTTACACTAAAACATAATTTGATTGATAATTTGCATAAATATGAAGTTAATGATAAATCAATATATAAAACTTAACTTTAACTAATTATAGAATTTTAAATACCCATAATTTCAAGATGTCTATAGATTAAAAGATATAGTCTAAACATTTTTCGAATAATTTCTTGATAGAAAGGAATCTAAATATTAGGCCAACTAAAATTAATCATATAAGAGTTAGAAGTGCAATAAATATGATATCCTAGAAAAATTCTGAATTAAATATTCAATAAAGTAAAAATGAGAGTCATCATAGAAACAATTTTACTTTAAATGATGATAAATAAAAACTAAATGAGAAAAGTTATACAATCCAAACTTAGACAGAGCAATCGAAATAATTACCTTAATTTAACGAGTAAAATTAAGAATCATTCTAAAACATTAAAACTAGACTTCAAAGTTCTTAATCATCAAAGTAATACCTTACTTAAAGTGAAATAGATAAGTAGAGAGCAAAATAAATGAAAGCTAAGAGAGTTAAATTAAGAAAAGAAATGCGAAATTTAAATGTAGATATCACAAAAAAGCAAACGTTAATGAATTCTACAACTTCTCAGAGTAAATCTTATATTAAGCTTTTCAAACCGTAATCAACTGATTTTTTCAATATTGGAATCAAAGAATCTTAAACGAAAGGAATTCTCGAAGCTCTAAGCTTTATTAAGAAAAAAACTGAGAAAAAATTAAAAGGTAATATAAAAATAGATCAAAGAGTTCAGGGACTTTTAGGCAACTAAGAAAGCAATCATTCTAATTTTTAAGAACCTAAAGCAAATTAGCCATAGTAAACACAAACTTAAGAGATGCTTATAGAAGCAAATAAATTGAGAAGACTCATGAGGAATTCCAATTCTCAACATGGATTCAATTACTCGCGTCACTCATTTTATTAATATAAATCTGAGTCTCCCTAAATTATACCAATTGTAAAGAAAATCATGCCAGTAAGCTTCGATAAGAAGCCTTTATAAAGTTTAACTCAAATTTAGTAAAATAAAAATGAAAATTTTTTCATGACTATGGATTAAACTCTTAACTAGACAAGAAAAGATTTCCACAGATCTTAGTAACTATTTTAGACATAGCATTTAAAAGAAAATTAAACATTGATTTAGGCACAGTAGTTATCTCGAGCTTAGATCAATTTAGCTTTAGTGTAATAATCAGAATAGAACACCCTCTCTAATCTGAATCAAAGCAGGCAGACCCCAGATCGACACTATTTAGATTTCAGATATCAAATTAATCCCTCTATTATTAATCAAAATCAATATGATATGTCAAAAAGAGATGAGGCAGTTTCAACTCTAGACTATAACCCATTAACTAATAGAATAGATAAGAATTTTGAAAATATAGAAGATTTATATAACTTAAAATGGGAAGATAAATAAATTTTCAAGAAAACAAAAGTAGTTGGATCAACCAGCAATATTTATCAGAAACCTCCAAAAGCCAGGCTTTAATTTACAGCCATAAAGTAAAAGAATATTATGGTTGATAAACTTAGCCCTACTCGCTTACCTGAAGATAACCTTAATTTGATTACTAATCGATTAAGAGAAAATCTATAAGATAAAAGTTAAAGATAAAGCTTTTTTTATTATCTGCTTATAACATACTACACTTATTGGGGTATGAAGAGGCCTTTTATGTCCTTTTTTTAGGGTTTTTAGGTAATATTCTGCCTTATTATTTATGTCATATAATGCATAAATTTGGAATGTAGTTTTAAAGGTAAGTACATCAAGATGCTAATTTATTTAAAAACTTCAGGAGACGGAGTGATGATATATTATTAACAAACAAAAAAACGATTGAATCTTAACAAAGAATAAGCTTTTTTCTCTAAATATGTGGGATGAAGTGACTTTGCCAAGGTTTATTAATTTAAGTCTAGAAAAACGAGTATTGTTATTAATTTATTCATCTTATATACTATAAGCTATGTATAAGTACGACAAAGTTATTCATTATAAAAGTTAAGTATTTTCTATAGATATAAAGTTTATAAAGATATTTTATGCTTTATGAATGATTAGCTTATTTTAATATGAGTGATCTGATAAATTAATTGAAATCTCTATCAAAGATTCAAGTTAAAGCTAGAAGTAATTCCCAATAGCATAATATCAATCACCCATAAAAGGAGTAATAAAGAGCAAGAATTCGGTAAATCATTAAATTAACATAACAAATCTAATTCTGGAATAGTTCCTCAAAGCATCTAAGTTTCAACTAGACCTTTATCAAAAGAGGATCATAATTCTAATGCTTTGAACAATCGTAAAATATTACTAAAACAGTTCGTAAATAAAAACGAAACTGAGGATTTTGTTCAGCTTAGTAAAACTTATTACTTTCAAAAGAACAAAAGAGTTTAGAATGAATTTTTATTAAACGAGCTTATAACTGGAAACAGCAAAGATACCTTATATTCTCATAATGATAGCACTAAATCGATTTAAAATCCATTCTAAACCAAGTAACTAGTGCCAATATCCTAAAATAATGAGAAACAAACTTCTACTATGAATTAAAATTTAACTCACTCTTCACATTAATCTTAAGATAAAAATGACTCAAATTCTTAGAAGTAAGACTTGAAAACAAAAATAGGTATGAATGACTATGAAATATTAAATGAGAAATAATATACAACTTAAGAACTTGACCAGATACTTACTAGAAGAATGATGTAAAATTCTCATAAATCAAGCAAGAATGTACTATTGTATTAGCAAGATAATTTTATCGATGGCAAATCTTAATAAGTATCTAATTTCAATAACTTTAACAATTTTTCTCATAATTAAGATAAATTTATGAATATATATATTAAAAGATGTAAAAATTCTTAATAGGCATTCATATTTTTTAACTTTATTTATTATTTTTTTTTTACATTTTGAAAGATAGCTACTTTGACATTATGAGAATAAATTAGTAATAAAAGCAAAACAAAACTCTGGTTAAAAATCTAAGAAAGGGCAGTGACATAAAAGAAATTACATAGAAAAACATTTAGAAATTTGCATCCTAGTCATATTCCAAGTTTAAGCCAGAAAGCTAGAAAGATTTACATTCCAATTATTTCTAAAAGTAGTAGCAATAAGACAAGAGTAATAGCGGAACTTAATTGCTATTTTTAGAGAAGAAATATATAGGGGAGTTAATTTTATGGTCAATATTTCAAGTAAAAAAGAAAATGGCGTATTTATTTCTATATATTTACAATAATTTTTACAAAGTGCCCTTAAATCTATAATTCAAATTCCTACTGCAGTAAGTAACCGTTCTCTAAATTGCAGTAGTTTGGAGGCAGACGATTTAGAAAATTTAAATAATTCAGATGCTGACGAAAAAGGCAACCAAAAAATTGATAATATTTCTAAAAGTATGAAAAATTAATGACAAACTAAACTCTATGAAAACTTGACTCTAAATCATGTTAGGTTAAATATTAATCCTGAAATTAATCAAAATTTCTTTAATTTAAGTAATAATGATAGAATTTTTATCTTCAAAATACAATGATTTCACTCATTCTAACTATTTCAAAAATGTAATTTATTTCGTATATTATCATTTAATTTATAATTTAGATGAGAAATATATTAGGTGTAATTAGTTTGCCTCATATTTATTCACTAATAAATTATATTACACTTTACTATTATACTTGCTGAAATGTTTTTTCTCATATTGAGGGAGCAAAGATAAAATGTCTTAAAATTAATTTAATTAAAGTAAAGTAAAAAGAAATTTTGATAATGTTTTGTATAATAAATTGAATATTGATGAATTTAATTAAAAATTAGGCAAAATATAAAAGAATATTCTAAATTATATATAATTATAAAATATTAATGAATGAGCATAAAATAATGAGAGTCAAATATATCTGCAAATCAGCAATTATATTATATAATCATAAATTTAATTTCCTCAATATTTATATGTGAGCAATGATAATTGGAGTATAATTGTGTATTGTTGAATTAAAAATAATAAATATTAAAATGCTTATTAATGAAAATAATTACGATGCCTCATTGCATTAGAACTAATATTGCTTAGAAAATGATAATTAAAAAACCTGTACTATTATTCTCTAAATTAATATATAAATGAATATTGCAATAATAATATAAGGGTGTTAATGGGGACTTGCAATAGAATTTTTTATCAAATAATTTTTAGAATTAATTTTCACAACTCCCCTCACTCGGCTATCAAGCATAAGATGACTAATTGGTTGACCAGCAACTCAAGAGCTATCACAACAAGCTAAGAGAAATAATTATTATAAATAATAATCAATTAAGTTTTTCTTTGAGTTTTAATTAAAATTATAAATTATTAGAATATTAATAAATTTAATTAATTAAAGCACGAGTTTTTGTTCAAATGGTTCGAACTTTTTCATGTTTCGCATCTTTGGGAGAGATATGAATACTGCACCGACCTACTCTTTAGTGACAAATAAACTTATAAAGAACTATATTTATTAAGGATTTTTCTTTATTAATTTTTGTAATATCAAACATAAATAAGGCCCTATATACAACTATAAAGTGCTAATTTATACTTTAAATATAAGATTTCTTGGGTTTATTTGCTAAAAATACTGTCGACAGGCATCCCAAATGACTTCGAAACCATCAACGATGAAGATTTAGTGCCCCCAAACGCCTCCGCGCTTTCAACCCAACAAATAGAAAAGAAAATCGAGTCAACTCTAGAGATAAAGCTCTTCACCTCTCTGAAAGTCTTCTACAAGGCTAGAGATTTGGATCTTACAGAAGTTTTAAAATAGATCAGAGTGAAAAAATAAGCAAATAAATTATATGACTACACCACATGGGAGAAAGCTTATTGGTAACTTGTGTATATAGTTTTCACTGCTTATTACATCGAGAATTCATAAAATGAATTTGTTGAAGCTTACTTCCAGTACTAGATTCAGAAATGGTATATAATATGATTCAGTTTTTTTTAATTTAGCATATTTTTAAAATAATTTTCAATTAGATTAGGCAAGACCTACCCTAGATGAAAATCGTTTTAGATATCGTAAGTTCTGTGCTGAGGCGAGCCCAAACTCCTGAAGTTCCAATTATTAATTAATTTTCCCTCACTGCTATTAATCCTATATATTTAGAACTTAAGAAACCCATATTTACAGGCAATCTAAAATTCATATACATTAATAGTAATAGTAATTCTGTAACTGCAAATAAAAGTATGTTGATCGCAGATAACTAAATGGATAATCACTACTCTTAAACTTAAGTCATTTCAACTTAGGAGCATCAATTGTCTGCTACAGCTATGAAAACTTAAAATTAAGCAATGAACACAAATCTATAAAACAATCAGCATTATGTTGTTCAAGTTTCAGACATTGATTATTGAATATATATTATTTAATATTTACTTAGTAATTTAATGCATAATATTTTGGTAATCAAAAGTTAAAAATAGCTATAAAAATGCCAGATTAAAAATAAATTTAAATTTAGGTCGAAATCTAACAATATCTACGAAGAATGACTGAAAATCACTCATCAGATGGGACACTCGGTACTCAAGAAGATGACGAGGACGACTTGCTTAAAGAAGAAGAGGAAATCGCGAATTGGGATGTATTCGATGACTTTCATAAGTTCCAGAACAGAGAGAACAAAATCAAAGAGAGGAAGAAGTTGATTGTTGAACAGCAAAAAAGACAAATTCAGTTGTTAAAAACTGAGGAGATTGAAATGTAACAGACCAGAGATCTCGAAAAAGAATTTCAATATATAATATAGACTTTAATTAATAAGCCAAAGTGCATTGAAAATTAGTAATTTATATATAGAGTGTTTTATTAAATCCATTTTTATGATGATATTCAAAGAATACAATGAGTTGGAGCTTAGACTCAAAGCTCAAGAGGAGTCATTAAAAAAGAAATGTGATAGAGAGAATAAACTCATAAATGAGCTCACAATTTTCGAGAACAAAATCCAGATGAAGTAGCTTGAAATAGAGAATCTCCAATCTAAGATGGTCTTTTATGAAACTTTCAAGCATAAATTTGATGTCAAGAAAATGGAGAGCGAGAGGCTGCTTGGAAGAGTAGAGGAACTATCTCAGGTTAATGGAGGGTTAGAGGATCAGGTTTAGAAACAAAAAAGTAAGAATTATAAACTTCACAAGAAGTTGGAAGAATTAAAAGAAAAAATGTTGAACTTGGAGAGAAATCAGGATGATGTCAATGAATTGTATGATCTTGAGAATGGACTTGACCAATCTTAATTCATTGTAATATAAAAAACGAGTAATCCTATAGTATTATCTATATTAAAAGAAACTTTTAATACAGTGAATTTATGATTAAAAATTCTAGAATTAAGAATATGTAGTAAAAGTGCCAGGACACTTTAGGAATCCCTCAAAAGTATCCTACTAATCTTAAGACGATCACAACATCCAAAAGTAGCATGAATCCTTATCAGCTGATCTCTACAACTAATTTGGTGGTAACAGCAACTCGAATATGCATTAATTAAAATAAATTTCTTATCATTAATTTTATGTCTTATTCTCACTATAATATACTTAAGCAATAGAAACTGTTTAGGGTTGAACTTGAATCTTTAAACCACAAAGCCATCTATAGACGATGAAGAACTATTCGACACTTAAAATTCTTACAGATCACAGTACAGATTTGAGACTACAGAAGACGAGCTTGTCTCACCATACTGTGATATTATAGATCCTAATAGACTGGGAAATTTTGAGAGTGATATAGACCCTGAAAACATGGATAGTGATCTACTAAGATAGGAGTTTTATAGAGAACAAGCTGAAAAAATATAGTACAGAAATATGTACTTGGAGCATTAAGAGAGGTGTTTTCATTATCAACAAATGATGCAAGAGTATGAGAAATTGTACTCTAAAAATTAATAAAAATAAACATTAAACTTAAAGAAGACTTTCTCCTATACTTATGTATAATAGTAGCATATTATTAAGTTATAATTATTTGTACTCTGAATTCTTATTGAAGTCAATTAAAGCAGAAAAAGACAAGATGGAGCTCTAAATAAAACTAAAGAGAGTAGCCTGGGTTTAGGGGTGTATTTGTGACGTTAGCAAGTGTCTCTCAAATCCCAGAAAACTTGTTTAAAATGTGAGGAGAAAAAACAAAAAAGAATTAATTTTCTACTCTGTTATCACACTAATTCTCATTTTCGTACTTTTGTTGGGATTGTTCTCTTTTTGAAATGTTCAATGAAACTTAAATAAAATTTTATTAAATTTATTATATTGATTATTAATTTTCTAAATAAAAATGAAAAAACATTGAGAAACCATATTTTTGTAAAATGCCTAAGAAAAATGAAAGGTGCTTTTTATTATAGTAGGAAAATTCTTATACTTATATATTTTACTTGTTAAAACCTCGTATATACGTGATACTTATAATTATACTTTTAAATTCACTAAATATCAATTTATTTGGCTTTAATATCACAAATTGGAAATTTTTACTTAAAATGCTATGAAAAAGTATGTATTAAAATAATAAATGCATCAATAATTGTACTATCCAGGCATTTTAGAAGCCTCGATGTCTCTGATTAATGCATCATATTTAAACTAAAAATCTTTCATCTCATCTTCAATTGCAAATTGCTTGCTTTATTAATGTTACTGCTGCTGATGCTATTTTTGTTAATTGAAGCTTTGTGAAGGGGAAACTGATCTATCATTATATTGAGCTTAGGAAAATTCGTGTTAAACTGACTTTCTCTTCTTTTATCTGACTTGTTGGTATAAACCTTGTCTCTAGAAATTGTCATTAGAATCTTAAGAACCATAGATCTAGTGCTCTGCGTCAAATTACTTGTGACTAATAGGCTAATAATCTGATTCTGTTGGGAGTATATTTTGGTCTGTAATCGTAGGTGGATTGTAATTGTTCTCTCCTACACAATAGTATTAATTGTTTTAGTTGTGAGTTAAAGTATTCATAATGGTGTTTTAAGAATTCGATCTGTCAGTTGTGATTGTTTAAGGGATTGCTATAGGTTGGAGAGATTTGATATGTTTATGGTTGTTATAAGTTGAGGTCGAATTTGTTGTTGGAAAAGGTTGAGAAAGAGAGGATTAATGGTGGTTTAAGACAGTAAAATATTATCATAAAAATAGTTTGAGTTAACTTGAGTTAAGAACTAAGTGAACAGCTATTAATTAGAGGATGAAGGAACACTTAAATTTTGAATATTATGCTGTATACTAGATTGATCCCTAAATGGTTCTAGGTTAGGAGTGCTTCTCTATTGATGAGAAAGTTGATTCTATTAGTATTGCATGAATAACTTGTTATTCATAAGATGCTACTAAGCTTCTGTAACTCCTCTATGTGATGGCAAATTACTTGATAAAGTAATTGGGGTTAGATGATCAGGTATTTGCAATTGCTATTAATGCCCAAGTAAAAAGCTATTGTTTTGACTTGCTTTTCTCTAAATCTTCTCACACTTTCTCTGCTCAATGCTTTTAACTAGCATGTCATTCACGTTTACCACTTACTGAACGAACTCGTCAGCTTTTTCTCTCACGATTTCATTGTTGTGTTGGACTATTTGCATTGCTTGTAGTTGCTTTTTTATTGCTTGAATCTCTATTTGAAAATTTTAGAGCTGTATTTTTAATTAAAACCTTATCACTTGATTAAGATAAAAATTAGATAAAGACATGTAAAATTAGGGTTTTATCATAAATTAACTTATCATTTAAGTCATTTATCAAATATAATAACTATTTTTATTTTTAAAAATTATTTATAAACATCAATTTTTATATTTTATAATAACTATCTTTCTCCTAAAAATTAAACTAAAATTCATACATTTAGTTTTACTAATTCTCACTTTCTTTAGACTCAACTTAAAACTATCCTTGATTCAACATTTACTTTAACTATTAAAGCTGATTGTTCGCATGATCCATAACTCGATCCTACTCCTCTTTATATGTTTCATATTCAGTGTTAAGATTGTGATTTGTACTTATCAGTTCTTTGAGTTTTTACTCGAGTTCTGTAATCAGTGAACTGAAGTACTATTTTTGCTTCATATTCTCTTCACTAAGCATCTTTAAATGTAAAGCAAGTTCTTTCTTTTCTTTGCTGAGCTTTTTACACTTTTTCTTGAGATTTTTCTCACTGTCTCGCATTTCTTGCATGGATTAAATTAGCTTCTTTTAACCATCTTACTCTTGCTATTGTATTTAGACCTATAAAGCCTGATTTTGCTTTTTTAAGCCGAGATTTTCCTTCATCATCTTATCAATGGCTTTACTTGACTATTCCACTCTCTACCTCAATTCTTAAACCTGCTTTAAATCTTCATCGATTCTTATTTTTTATTCTTTCTCTAAATGCTAGTGAGAGAGTTTTTACTTCAACATGATTTCACCGAATTTTTCCTTCTCTCGTTAAGCTTTTTCTAGAGAAATTTTAAGCTGAGTTTTTAGGTCTTAATTCTATTAGAGTAACCCTTCATTATGATCTTCAAGGCTTTTTAACTTTTGTTACAAAGCTTTCATTGCCCCAGCTATTGCTTGAGAACCTTAAATTTGTTGAGAATTTTGCAGATAGTTTTAATGGGAAGAAGTGTGATTGTTGTTAAGTTATAGAGGTGGGTAAATTTTATTGTTATATGATGAGTTTTAGAGTGAAAACTAATGTTAAGCTTGAGAATACTAATGCTGCTGATTCAGTTGAGTTAAGTTTATTTGATTTGCATTCAAATGAGATTAAGTATGTGAGATGAGTGATGAATTTAAGAGCAAGGATGATGATTAATTAGGATTTTAGTTCTGATTTCCAGTAACTTGAGTTAAATTTATAAGTGAATGCTAAGGTGGTAATTTACTGAGCATGTTCAAATCAAATGAACTTGAGTTAGACTTACCAGCTACTGCTTAACGTTTATTCCCTTTCAAGTCTTAGATAGAGATTGGATCATCGTAAATTTACCCATTAATTTACAATTGCTAGAATGCTTATCTATGATTCTCAGATTATCTTTACTAATTTCTCATTACAGCTTGTAAGTTTAGTTCTTATGTGTTTTCAAAAGAGCCATTATCTCCATCTTCTTTTGAGCTTTTAATGTATTGTAAGGCTTGACTCTCTTACAGAGTAAGTGCTTGAAGTTAGTCTCTAATTTACTTTTCTCTTCCATAGTCTTCAATTCCTAGTTCATCGTTGCTGAAGTGATGATTATTTCCCTCGTCTGATGAGGAGCTATAGGTTGAGCTGTTCACTTACTCAATGAAATTTTGCTAGTAATCTTCATTTTAAACATCTTTCGGAGGAGGAGGATAGTATAAAACAACTATATAAATTTGCTTATAAAATTTTGCCATAATTTGAGTCGTAATTATTCAAATCTGAGTTATTAACTGCTC
>ARYC01000499.1:0-12446 GCA_000711775.1 Oxytricha trifallax | reverse complement strand
GCCTCGGGCCCCTGTGGGTCACCCTATCCTTATAACTTTCTAATTTAATAATGTTTGTTTTAGTAATTATGGTACTGTACTATCTTTTTTATATTGTGGGTTCTTAGCTATATATACATATTAAATCTCGGAGTGTGGTAGTTGGTACCCATTAATGAGAACTTTTTCGCTAATAGGGCTTACTCTCATGTTAATCTGTTTGCATTGTGAAAGGCGTTGAAGATATTGAGTATTTCTAGCAGTTGGTCTTATAGACTGAAGTGGTTATCCTCAATTATATTTCTAATATTGTTTCTTCTTTGAGTTTCCTTTTATTTCATTCTTGGAAGGAGAGAATTTTGTTTAGCATGGTATCATGTGAGAGTTCAGGTTTATATGTTTAACTTTCCTGAGTATTTTTTATAATAACTTTTGGATCCACTTTGTTATTAATTTTTAATTAAAATAAACTTTACTATTAATTAGGAAGTACGTCATTTTAAGTTAATTGCGCCATCGGAATTTTGGGATTTTTTGTCAGGTTTACCAATGTTCCTATTTGGTATATATTTTGAGGTGTCCCTTCCGAGTGATTTTCTTGACCAGTTACTCTGGTTAAGGTCTTCAAGTCAGTTTAATCACTTTGGTCGTCCTCACTATGTTTATACATCGAATCTATTTCAAGGACCTAGGAAGTTTTGTGGTCTAATTCTTGAAACTCGAAAGGATTCACTTGATGAGGAGGAGGAGCTACTGCTTGACTAACCTCTCAGTTATCGTTTAAAATCTTTGACTAATTTCTTTCTGCGTTAAAAGTCACTAAGAACTGAGTCCTCAATTTTTGGCTTTATGTTTGATTGTATGGGGAGTGGTGGAGGAGGTGGAATATTTTCTTGATGATTGGACTGTTTAGAGGTATTTCTCCTGCTCACTTAATTTGTCTTAAGTTATTGGAGAGACTTTCTTTGGAACTTGTTGTTTCTCTTTTAAAGGGAAATTTTAAGTTTAAGTAATTCTATCTAATGACAGTTTCTCTTTCTAGTATGGAACTCGAGTTCCATGGAGTTTCTTTAACCAAATTGTATTATAGAGAAGATTTATCAAGTTTTAGTTTTATTTTATTGTTTGTTTGGCAATGAAAGTTAGTCTCTCTACTGTGAACAGTCCCAACAATCATCTTCTATGTAGTGGTATAGAAGTTCATTGAGATGTCGAATTTTTATGTTTCTGATTAAATGTGTGATACTAATCTTGTCATTAGACTATAGACTATTCATTCTGAGTTTAATTTATTTTCTTTGTTTTTTTTGTGTAATTATATTATAATTTCATAAATAATCTGAATATAAATTAGAAGAAGTTAATATTATGATAAACTTATATTTAATCAAGCATTTGTTTTGATTCTAAGATTTATTAATTTTATTCATATAAAATTAGTTTATATAAGAAGCTTTTCCAGTCATTACTATATTTAAAATATGTTATAAATTCATATTTGTACATTTGAATATGCTAACTATCAATTTTCTGTAATATTCTTATGTATCTATCGTTGAAGCAGCAACATCCTCAGTTTTTTAAGGTTTTTACTTATTAAAAAATAATATATCATTAGAAAATATTATCCATTGTCAAAGTATATTCCAAGAAATAAAGGTTATGTATGGCGTTTAAACTTTAGGAACAGTATCTTAACAAAAACACAAACACCTAAATAAAATCCCAAATTTTATTTTAAATATAACGTATTATCACTATAATAAAGCAGTTAATTCTATGTAATTTGAAGAAATATAATAGATTAAGAGAAATTATCTCATTTATCAAATTAAATAGATTTGTAAGGAATTTTACTGATTAAAAGATTGATGAATAGAAAATGAACAAAATGAGAGTTATCATTTCT
The DNA here is from genome assembly GCA_000711775.1 of Oxytricha trifallax. Taxonomy (NCBI): domain Eukaryota; phylum Ciliophora; class Spirotrichea; order Sporadotrichida; family Oxytrichidae; genus Oxytricha; species Oxytricha trifallax. The sequence continues at coordinate 10,558 of ARYC01000499.1, read as the reverse complement.
ATTATTAATGTGATCTCTAGGTTATAGTAAGAAGATAATATATGTAAGCTTAAGTTTTAAATTTTCATTTCAAAGACGAAAAGCGAAAAGACAATTTAGAGAAAATAAAATTAATTAATTGAAAATACTGTATTTCAATTGGAGTGGGTAAAAAATATACTTTCTATGAAACTATGCATATAATTGTGACTTTGATCAGACATAATATTTATCTTTTTATTAAACAAAACTAATAGATTTTCAAGGAAATTAAATGCTAATCTTGAATTATATTTTATTGATAGATAGAAGCTCTAAAACTAAAATTAAAAAAATGATTTCCTGCTATCTGGTAAATTAATTATTAAGTTCTGTCAAATCGACCTAATCTGGAGTAGAGACAGTTTTTGACAGACAGGAAAAGAGTTACGATTATTATGAAAAGAAATGAAAAGAATGTAGTATAAAATCTCTTCTGTTTTTAAAATCGCAATTATTTATGATATATGTTTTGATGTTTATCCCATCCTCTTAATTTTTCCATGATTGCTAACAACTACTCATAAAGGATCTACAAATATAAAAATTGGGCTTTACTTGATAAAAATTGAAATAGAGGAACAAATTTATTTTAGCTAAAACCAAAGGATGATAAGATAATCAACTGAATCTTATTATAATAATGTTTCTTTGTGAATAATAATGTTTGTGAGCAAATTTAAACTTATTCTTGATGAATTAGGGAAAATCTATACAAAATACTATATTATATCATAAAAAAATAGGAAATACGGGAAATGTTAAATCACATTACTTGCTTTAATTAGGTAATAGTAAATTAAATTTAATGTAAGAAAGATAAAAAGACAAAAGTATAACTTTTATTGTGCTAAAAAAATATAAATGATCCCTAACTTTATAAAAATAGTTTTATTTTTAATATATTTCAATTATCTCTATCAATTTTAATTATCGAACACACACTTGACAGTATAACTTTAAAGTCTTAATCAATAATATGTATTCTAAGTAAAATTTATTCAATTTTGATTGTTGATAGATTGCTTTATACAATCGTAGTGTATGACCATAAATTTTGAAAAGCCCAAAATAATATAAATATAACTAGAAATACCAATTTAAAAACAGAAAATTGGAGTAAATATATTAAATACCTTGATAAAATAGGCATAATTTAAATTGTAAGCGGTGAAAGAACTTGAGTCTCTCAGAGATGCTGTGATTAGATTAATTGGAACAAACCCTTCTTAATTTTAATTAAGACCATAATAAATAAAATTTGCTAATTTTCTACTTTTTACAATTTTTCAAAATAAATTGATGATTGATAATAAGCAGTAAAAACGATGCATTTATAATTGAAAGATAATTTTTCTAAAACGTCTATAAACAAGCAAATGTATTCCTACAATAATAGCTTTTACTATTCTTTCTCAAGGAGCTTTGGAGAGCACAATATCTAAAAATGTAGAAATATTTAAAAGCAGAGTTTATTAATGAGGATAAAATCAATAATGAACTTTTATTGACATTATTATAGTTAATAAAGGAAAATGATTTGATAAAAATTCAATAAATCCAATGGTTATCAATAACACCTAAGAAAAAATTACTTTGAGATACATTAATAAAATTTGTTTAAAGTAAATAATCATAATAATAATAATAATAATAATAATATAATAATAATTGGATCACATTGAGGTCTCTAGGGACCCCCGATCTATATGTTAATATATAAGGGTCAAGCCCTTTCATTAGATATCTGGTTTGACTTAGTCTTGTTCCAGTATCTCTCTTGTATGAGGGTATTTTTAGTATTCTTTCAACGGTTCCTTATTAAAAATCTCTGATTTCTTTGTAAGGTCTATTGTCTTTGATGTGAGTTCGTTCATAATTTCGATGATCTTTTCATGTTGTTCTTCTTCAATAAGATTGAAGATTATACCTGAGATGAAGGCTCGCGATTATAGCATAATTGGTCTCGAAATTCCTTCCGATTGTATAAGAAGTTGATCTACATACATTAGGAATTTGTAGGACTCCCGATCATCATTAATGATACCTACTCTTGGTGGGACATATCCTCTTGTTTAGGGCATGCTTATCATTAGTTGAAACCATTTATCTGGTGGTTCTGTTTCTAGGTCTTAATTTTCGAGAACTAATAGGAGTTTTGTTTTGTCTAGTCTGCTCCAACAGATTAGGTTTTAATATATTATGGGGATTTTTAGAACATCTTTTATAAGACTTTGGCCAAAAGTTTGCCAGTCTTATTTTTGTTCAAAATCTAGTTCCCCATAGACGTTAGTAGGTAAGATGAGCTGTAACATCTTCAGCATATTATTTATTTCATTCTCAGTCCAGTGTTGGTAGGTGACTAGGAACTTAATGTCTTTTGCCTTCTTGTATTTAAATTTTAAATCTTTAATTGATTAAAGTAATTTATTATACTATTAAATAGTAAGTCCGTCATTAGTTTAAGTCCCTGCGTCATTAATTAGGTTTAAAGGTTTTTCTAGTTATGCACTTTGATTTAACTTTTATTGATAGTTGGAGTTTGGGCGCATTTAGGTTATTTCGAACTCCTCTTCCATTTCTACATCATGGGTTTATGGTTAGGTAGATTTTTGGGACCTTCTTCTGTCGTCTTTAAATTCTTCATTTGATGAGTGTATCAGTTCTTTCTCCTCTATCGGTTAGAATACCTCATATAATTTAAGGACTATTTGGTCAATTGTCAGATAGTTTGCCACTCCTTAATATTTAACACGTGTTTACATTTGAAAAGTTTGTGAAAGTCAGAGCTATGGCTGAAAATACTGATTGAACTACTGTGAGTTAGAGTTCTTGGTTGATTGCAAAGCATTAAATCTAGTCTTGGACTTCTAAGTTGAGCAGTTGCTCAAGGTCTAGTACATTGTTCTTGTCTTGCACCTTGAGTCTGGTGCTTCTTAGTGTTTGGCTCCTTTTAATAATTTGTTGAAGATATTAATTAAGATAATTCTGGGAGCTCTTGTTGTTTTATTAAATCCTATTGAAAAGGCTTAATATGCTCCTTAGATTACTTATTTCAGAGCGTTCTAGGACATTTGTTTTATGAAACTTATTTGTTCCATGAGATCAGGATTTTTTTAAATTGCCTTGTTAAGGAAGTATATCATTTCTTATTTATCGTTACGACCCCAGAGAAAGTTTATTTGCAATTTAATTAATATTTTTAATTAAAATAAATAATTTCGAAACTTTCTATCTAATTTTTATGATATCATTATTTTCTTAGAAAGTTTAGAAATAATTACTCTTCTACATCTTTGAAATAACTATTAAATTATTTATGATAAACTCAACTAAATTGTAATATATTAATTGACATAAATGCTATAGAGAGCTTCTTATCTACATTGCATTAAATGTAATGAATATGAGAAAGTATATATTGCTTGTAATTCGAAAAATCCCTACAATATGGATGCATCTCAGTTTAAAAACTTGTATTTGCATTGTATAACTATCATAGCTAATATGAAAATAGCATATACTGGGAGCTCTAACTAAATAATAAATTAAAATGCTCAATTAAGCATATTTATTAAATAAGACATGCATCCTAAATTTACTCTCATCTAAAAATAACAAAGAAATTTATTAAAACCATTAATATTGTAGAAATACATTTGAATTTGGAAAATTAATTATAATTAAAATAAATATAAATCAAAATCGTCGCAGTTAAAGTTGGCCAATTTAAACGATCTTGGGCTCATTTGATAGAGAATTTAAAATTAGCTGGACTTAGTTATTGGCGGTACTATTTTATCGCATCGAGGGAGCAAGATAACTTCATTTTAATTAAACTCATCTAAATTCATTAAATTGTACCCTCACATTAAAATGAAGTTATCTCGCTCCCTCGATGCGATAAAATAGTACCGCCAATAGTAAAGTCCAGCTAATTTTGAATTCTCTATCGGATGAATGAGCCCAAGATAGTTAAAATTGGCCAACTTTAACTGCCACGATTTTGATTTATATTTAATTTAATTATAATTAATTTTCCAAATTCACTGTTCATAGAATGGACCCCTCTACTAAAAGTTCTAAAATTGATGTTAATATTGAGCAGAAATTAGAGAAAAAAGTATTTCTAATTTTGCAAGATTTTGTTTATTTCTCTCTCTCTCTCACTATTCAAGAGTAAAAATAATAAAAAATAAAAATATAAAATGACAAATAAAGATACTTAAGGTAATTTATATTATTTATTATTTGGATTTATATGCGAATTTATAATTAAAACGAAGAAGAGCCTCAATGATTTCATGAATATAATATTTATATGACTAGAAATTTCAAATGAAAGCCTGATTTTATAATATAAAGATTTAGAATTTAAGGGTGTATTATATAATAATTGAATGATATTAGTAGATTTTTAATATATCGATTAAGAATAAATTCTGAATTAAAAACAAATTAATGTATAGATTTAATACTAACAAAAATTCAACTTATAAATTAGTTTAAAATTTAGAGCAAAAGTTGGAACAGAAACTAGTTATAGACTATCAATAAATAAAATTATAAAATAAAAATGATGCCTAAATTTAATAAACTGGCATAGATCTATTTATGAAATATTTAGTCGAATTCAATATGGATAATTAATTACTTGAGTTATAGATAGGTAAATTTATTATTCTCCTCAAGCTGATATTTACTTTTATTGTAGGTCATATTATAGTAGTCAAATCCAGGAAATTTTGGAGATAAAAATAAGTAAAGCTGGAAACTTTAAATTGAAACTATACCATTTTTTAAATTATAAATTATTTTAACTAAGAATGAACCTAATTTAAGAATTATTATTGCTAAAGTATAATTGATTTTGGAAATTAAACTACAAATCAATTAAAATATTGGCAGTTAACTTTGTCTAAATCTATACACAATATTATACTTATTCGATAGAGAATTCAAATCAGCTGGACTTTACTATTGGCGGTACTACCTTATCTCATTCATAGAGGGAGATAATGTAACTTTAATTTTAAGTGATTTGTTTAGTAAATTTAATGCAATAATTAAAGTTGAGTTATCTTGCTCTATTAATGAGATAAGGTAGTACCGCCAATAGTAAAGTCCATCTGATTTGAATTCTCTATCGAATAAGTATAATACTGTGTATAGGTTTAAACAAAGTTAACTGCCAATATTTTAATTGATTTATAGTTTAATTTCCCAAATCAATTATACTTTAGCAAAAATCTATAAATATGTCGTAATGTTAATAAAATTGAATCTTTTAGCCCTAATTAGATTTTGAAAATGAGAAGGGTATGATTTAAATTTTATTTTTCTGTAATATACACTATTAAAATGCCTTATGAGCAGTTATAATGATAACATAGATTAGAATAGGAAGTACCAATAACTTCATGTTTATTCATTGTGCTGCTTTTGAATGTGTAAGCAGAAGCTGTAACCAATGCCATACTGTTTTGAGTGAAAGCCTAGTAGTAAAATCAGTTGGAGTTGTCATTGTTTTGGAATTAGCCATGCAATATTGCTAATACAATTTTATTTTACTTTTGAAAACATAAAATCATAAAACTTGTCGCTAGCCTCAATATTATATTGGTTAATTACACTCGTAAACTTTCATTTTATAATATTTATTTTTGATTTATTATATTACATTTTATTTAATTGCAAAATTTTTTATTAGCATATTTGCACAATTCACACGAAATAATTATTGAATATTTATAAAATCTCATATTTTCAATTCTAATGTATTTCAACTATGCTCACTATATCATTTTTAGATTAAACTCTTTTATGTTAATGGAACTTTTAGATAGTAAAGGTTATTAACCATTTTTTTTAATGAATAACATAAAAAAATATTCTAGTTGTTTGAAGAAATATCATTCCTTGTAGATATAAGATGGAAATGATTCAACTTTCTTTAAGATTCTAAATGTATATAAATTGTCAATTATTAAAGGCATTTCAATTTTATTCTTTATGATTTAATATTGATGCTTAAATTGATCTCATACAATGGACAAGAAATAAAATAGATAAGAATAAATTTAGATTTTTATATTTATTTAATTTTATTGAGGATTTTAATTAAAAACATATTGCCCATTGAAAAATATTTAATAAGTAAAAATTGCTATTTTTTAGCTAAATATATACATTAAATTCTAATAAAAATAAGTGGATAATGATAAGAGTATAAACATATATTTAAGGTATCCAAGCTAGAAATTTACTTTGTGATAAAGAGATGTTGATAAAAACTTTCTAAACGGCAACTGCAAAGCTCAATTAAAAGATATAAAAAGGAGGCAATACAAAATGAAAAAATCATAAAATAATTATTCATGAAAAGTAGGTAAATTAAAATTAGATAAGGAGATAAAAAGTCGCATACACAAATTTATTTGCTAAAATTTATGTGAACAAAATGAAAAAAGCAGAGGGAGAAATAGAAAAAAATCACACCATAATGAAGCTTTACAACTAATTTCAAATACTGGTATTGTAATAAGCTAATTTGGAAATAATATGGTTGATAGGCGCTTTTAACCAATTTTGTTATGCACTAGGTCAGAAAATAGCAAGTGTTTTTTATACTAATTATTGATATGATATCTAATTAATTATAATTTATAATACGAAAACTTTAATTTATTAATTATTTAATTAACTTAAAAACTAATACTTATAAGTTTAATCAAAAATGGAAATCTCTCTAATATTATCTTGTCTTCTTCTTCATCGTCATCATCATCTTCGTCACCGTAATTATCAATTCCTTAGTCCCTTCTCCCTGTCGTCTTACGCAGACCTGTCTTGTGACAACTGTGGTCTTACCAGGTAGGACCACTAAAAAATATAAATTAAAGATATACTTTTTGTAACTTACATTTTAAGTGTGTGCTGTACCTCCACCTGCGTCTGATCTATACGAATACTTATTAATATATTAAGTTTTTGATTAAATTAATTAATTTCTTATTATTAATCATAAATGCTTAGATATATTTATAATAAATATATAGTTCATATTCTAAATTAAATTCAGGGATCGGTATATTAAAAATCTACTGCTGGCGGTTGTTAGTATCTGTTCTAAACCGAGATCCCTCCCCACCCCCCTCCCCACCATACACCGAGATACCCCTCCCCATACCCCCCTCCCTACCCCCAAACTATTTTATAATAAAAAATAATTTAATAATTTATAAAATCCTTTATAAATGAGAATTTTAAAAATTAATGATTGAATAATTATAATAATTTATAAAATCCTTAATAAATGAGAATTTTAAAATTTTATTGATTGAATAATTATTTTTATTTATAATTAAAGCTTAATAATTTTAATTATATTTAAATTAATAATGATTAATTTATAAAATTCTCATTTATAAAAGATTTTATAAATTATTTTAGTATTTTTTTATAAAATAGGTTGGGGTGGGGAGGGGGTATGGGAAGGGGTATCTCGGTTAAGGGTGGGGAGGGGTATCTCGGTTAGAACAGATATCCTCATAGAATAAAAGGCCTTATAAATATGACTTTTTCTCACTGATTTAAGCAAATTTAGTAGGAATATCGTTGGCAAAGAAATCTCATAGTTTAATTAGTTTTAATATTTTATCAATTAATAATTCGAATTAAGTATCCACTGTTATATTTTACCTATCTAATTTATTTAAATTAATAAGTTCCCTTATTAAGTTAAATTATAAAATGCATAAATTGAGAATTCTCAAAGTAGCAGAGCCCATAAAGAAGTCTAATGGCATGACTGATAAAGATCTCCAAGAACATAGAGTAGATCAGGAACAAGAGCTTCAATTATTTTTTTTGGCATCATAGAGGAGATTTAAAAACAGAAGAATATGATGAGGCTGAAGGAATACAAAAAAGTCTTGTATCAATTATCTTTTATTTAGTTATATAATTTATATTTTTACTATTTTGAAGAATAACATTTTGTAATTAATATTCATCATATAATTATTAATATTATTATTATATTAACAGTTTCTTGCTTAATATTTCTTCTATTATTGTTAAAATAGAATTGAAACGGTGAAATTGGAGAAATGAAATATACAATTCATAATTATTTAATTACAACTGCCACTAAAAAGGAGTGATCTTAATCATAATTTTATTTTCAAAAGATTAATTTTGACCAACATTAATCTTTAAAAGTAATAAATATAAATATTGTAGATTGTGCAGATTGTGCAAAGTTATAATCTTTTAAAGCATAGGCTAGTGATTTGACTGTAATTATATTATATATTAATAAATCAAATATAAATGTCATTCTGATTCGTACTCTTCTGCTTCTTTGACTCTTTTTTTCTCAATCTATTGGCTCTTTTTTCCTTCCTGCTATCATATGAATTATAGTTTACTTTCTCGCTCCATGCACCCTCCTCTTCTGATCGTTCCAATAGGTAGTTTGCCAAATGTACTGCATTGAATGGGAACTCTAGCTTTCCAGATTTACCTCTAACTTTTAGAGATACCGTGATGCATCTTCTGTCAAAGCAATATGTTCTCTTACTGTTATCCGGTTCCAAGGCAGCTCGTTAGTGGTGATGATTCAAAACCCCAAAACCCCTTAGTGAGGTTTATAAGTGCTTTGATTTGTAGGGAATTCGTTAGGGGTTGGGGTTATTAATAATAGGTTTTAATTTGAAATTTATAGTAAATGTTATTAATTTAATCACTCAAAATGCACTTTTGGATCATGTGGGAGAGGTCTGAAGTTTATCTTACTTAACCACAACTCTATCTGCTCTATTGATATGTCTGATCTTGAGTTTGGTTTAATTAATATTGACTCTGCCATTTGTTTCATTGATTAAGATACTCTTGTTTTGTCAATAAATTGCCTTATACTTTGTTTAGCATCCTTCTCGCATCTTGTAGAGTAGTATTCATTGCGAAACATATCGCACTCTATTATTATTGCTGCTAAAGCCCACACATCCCACTATAAGTCTCCATCTCTCCAGTCTTCTCTTTCTGGATAATAGCCTGGAGTTCCCATTACACTTCCAAGCCTTGATACTTCCACTCTTAAGGCTCTGTTGAAATCAATAATTGTTACTGTTACTGGTGAAAAGTTCAACATTATATTCTCAGGCTTGAGATCTCTGTGAACAAAGCCTAACAACTTATGAAGCTCTTTGATACCTTGTATCGCTTAGGTTGATATTAATGCAAGCTATCTATGATTTCTTTGATCAGTTATGAAATCTCTGAGTGTCATTTCAAAGAGTGGTAGTCCGAAAGCTACATGATCTTTGGCTAGGAGAACAGCATCTAGCTCTATTAAGTATTTGCACTCTTTAAACTTAGCCTGAGTGAGTACTTAATATTCATTAGTAAACTCCATTTAATATTTATCATCACTAAGGAGATAGTTGAAAGGATATACCTTGTAGGCATACTGATGATCCTTAATAACTTTCTTGTCATAGGAGTCCTCTAGAATTAGGTAGCTTTAGAGAGATGTATCTAAATCAATCTATGCAAGTACTGGAATTTTCTTGTATTATATTTTAATCATGATTTTAGTGACCTCTGATGCTAACAGGTTGCGTGCAATCCTTACATACTCTGATTCGCTTGCCTGTTAAAGCTCAGCAACTTAAAGAGGCTCCCTTGCTTTTCTTTTGTTGAGCAACTTCAGTTGATTGTCTTAATCTTCAACTTCTATTTCTTTCTTGTGGGCTTTTAAAAGATGCTTCTTTAAGTCTCTTGTGTGAGAGTACTGCTTATGGCACTCAAAGCAATCATACTTTCCATCAACTTTGTCATGCTTTAAATATACAGTAGGCTTAGCTTCTTTATGGACCTTCATATGCGTGTACCAGCTAGATTTATGAGCAAAATCTCTCTCACACAGCTCACAAAAGTATACTTCTATATCTTCAGTTTGTATAGGAATTTCATTAATGCCTTTCTCCTCCTCTCTGTCTCCCACACACTTGTTTGCCATTTATTTTCTATTATTAATTTCTATTTAATAACAGAGACCTCAAGTGATAGCTCTGGTAGTTCTTTATGAGAGTTCATCTCACAGCTATCACACTTTTTATTGCTGCCAAAGGTAAGTCTCATTTGTTTGATGAAAGTGCTGTTGTTTTTCTTAAAATGTTAGCGCTCATATTTAAATTTGAATTTAAAATTATAAAACTGCCTCTATAACTGAGAGCTTATATGAGAGTTTTGCGGGCTTACAAGTTTCAAGGGAAGTTTTTAGAGTATTAGAGGAGAAAAATGAGTGTTAAGAGACGATCCAGCTCTAAATATGGGTGAGGAAGTAACCATTTTTACTTTCAATAATAAGTTGATTATAGAACGTACCGATTTAGGAGGTGCACCTAATTAAGTACGTACTGCTTTAGGAGATATTTTGTGATTTTACGATTAAAATTATGGTGCTCCTAATTAAGTACTAGCATTAATTAATGCTCCTAATTAAGTACTAGCATTTTAGGAGCTGCTCCTA
>ARYC01000497.1:0-22421 GCA_000711775.1 Oxytricha trifallax | reverse complement strand
ATAAGCCTTTCACGAAAACATGCAATCTCAGAGATCATCTAAGAATTTTTGTGAATAAAAAACTTAAATTAGTAATTAAATTAATATAAAATAATATTTCTTGAGAATCCATACCGGGCTAAAACCATACATTTGCAATTAATGCAACAAAGATTTCACCCAGAAGGGATAACTGACAAAGCATGAGAAAATTCACAAGAGCAATATAATTTTGAACAAAATAAGTAAAATTTAAATGGAAATTATGAAGTTTAGTGCAATATAAATAAATTTAGATTGTTAATTTTTATAAGTCTAAAGGAAGCTCTCTTAATTTTGAAAACTTTCAAGAGAGTGGGCCTGACTATAATAATGATCTATAAAATGAGAGCCGATAATTATCCATTTCCACATCTCAAAGATCATCATCCACCGACTTTACAAACAGTAAAGTGTCATCACTTTAATTACAGGCACTTGATTAAAAATAAGAAAAATTCAATGAGCCAGACCTTAACACTCTATACTAATTGCCAAAATTTAACACGATATTGTATAATATTAATTAAAAATATGAGTGTTTATATTATTACATCCCAAACTCCATTTTTAAATTAATTCATTCTACTAAAAGATAATCTTTCTTTTTTATACAATTTAAGTAAAATTTAATAGTACCTCTTGGTATGACTCAAATTTTGTTAATATTCAATCTTACTTTCATATTTTATTTTTTTGTAGTAGAGTTAATAATTTAATAAATATCATAATTAAAATTATTTTTTTGAATGGTAAGAAAATTTTTTGCCAAATTTTTTTAATCCAAATAAACTTGATAAAAATAATATATGTAATTGATATTATTTGTTATCAGAAAGCTATATTTTATTAACAGTAAATAATATTTATTTTCAATTCAATAATAGACTTATCATATTAAAATTAAAAAATTTAGATTATTATATAGATATCACTTTTTGAAAATATCTTTAGAGCCAATTAGATATGTTTTTTATTTTTATAGATTTAAGGATATAGTAAATTTTAAAGAGTTTAAATTTAAATAAATTTTCTATGAAATACAATTTTTTTCTTAGAAAATAATGCATTTCAAATTTTAAAAATTTATATAAAATACGAGGACTTTAATTTTATGAGGAAGTTTATTCTGCACAGCTAAATGAAATTCTAAAAGATTCATTGAAAGAGTAAAAGGTTTAAGGGGAATATTTCAATTTATTTGAGGTTATTAAATTAAGTTAAATTAAAAAATTTATTGAATAAAAGCTTTTTAAAAGATCATAAATTTTTAATTTAATCTTTGAATTGAATTTTGAAAAATGTTCATTATAAATAAATACTCATTTTTCAATATTGTAAATGATGCAATTTAACATAAATCATGACAATGGAGATCATGTGATCAGGAAGGAGAGTCAGGCCACATTATAAAAATAAGGAGTTATTAGTCACCCTCATATTTTTATGATTTGATTTTATTTGAAGTAATTGGTGAGATAATATTTTTTAAGAAAACATAAATATAAAATCCTTAAATTAGTAAAGTCCAATGAATAAGATATTTTACTCAAAAAGGGATCTTTTCATAGACTATGTAAATAATAAGTATTAATCCAATTAATACAAAATGTGAATTTGTATTGAAACAACTTATTTAGATTATTTTTTTTCATCTCAGGTATATAAATTTTAACACATTAATATATACTTCAACTCATTAAAATTAAAATTTATCATTTAAACTGTAAATTGGATCAAGAAGGTCCTCCATAAAAATAAAATTGTGAGTAAAAAGAACACCTAACCACTCAAAAAGAAATCCTCACAAATTTCATCTTAAACTAACACGTAAGCATTTATATAATAATTTTAACCTAAATTCAAATTTTTAGTTCAATGTGAAAAAATATTAAACTAAGGTTGACTTCATGTCGGCCACCGATAAACTTTTAATGATACTTAAATATATAGCATGATTCTTCGATTTAATATATAAGCGCTTGTAAAAATATGCTCCTGCTCCATTATATCTTTATTATTTAACTTTTTTTAATAAATTGTAGTTTACTATGACTAAGAGGCTTGGTCTGAGGGAAAACATCATGATGTTGCCTTTTCCAAGTCCTCAAAATTGATAAACTAATATAGACAAATAATTGATATATGAAAGAGATTATAATTCTCTTAACCAACTAAATACTACCAAAGTAGATATCTGTGCATTAAACTATATATAACTGCGACCTAAAAACTCAGGCAAACGAAAAAAATCTTTCACTTCTCCCTCCATTCGAATTCCCATTTAATGATTAACTATAGCTAATGTTTAAAAAAATTGATTATCTTTAAAAATATGAGATACTATCATATACTATAAAAATCTAATAGTTGACTGAAAGACCTCAAATTATATTTAATAACCCTAACTCAAAATAAATAATTATATTGATACTGTGCCTTCATGCGATGCCTACATGCAATTATATGTGAGCAAGGTTCAACTCTACTATGCAAATGGTGATTTTAATTTAAAAAATAGAAATTTTTTAATCACATTTTTTGTAAGATATTTTGGTTTTTATGAACAATAATTATTTTACAAATCAACCCTCTCATTTTTATTAGACATTATACACCTTACTCTTTTAACTTTATTATAATAAAAATTTTATCAAAATAGCTCAATAATTATATGTTATTTTATGCATCAAATTAATGTTAACTTGAGATCGTGTCAATAAAGCTGTCTCTATTAAGAATTGAATCTATGTGTCTTTGATCATCGAGTGAATTATTTTGCACTTTGATTTTAAAGCATCTAGATTTAATTTAATGCATATATAATACTGCATTTAGCAACTCCCTTTGAAGAGTAAATAAAATTTTTATTTTATTTTTGAATTTATATACTATTATAGTTATAAAACTCAAATTAAATTAAAAAAAGTGCAATGATTTTAAAAGTTTAAATTTGAAGCTTTATTATCAAGGGTGTATGTTAAAGTACTGAATTGGTACTCACATATATGTTGTACAAGAAATAACTTAAGCTGTCTTTCCAAGTAGAAGTACTTAGACAGAAGAGGGAAATGGGAAATTAATCGTGGATATAAAAATATTTCTTTCTTATTTATCTTTAAATTCTATATTTATATCTGTATTTATATATATTGGAATTAAATAACGCATATTAATTGGATAAGTGAAGTGGTATTTATAACCAGATCATTTTATTCCATGAAATGAAATTTAAATTATAGACAACATTGTAAAATGGGAGGGAAATCAGAGACTCAGTTAAAACTAAAATAAAAATGCCTGGTCAACTATATTGTTATTATAATTATATAATTTATAAATATATAAAAGGTCAAGGGCAGCAGATAATATTTATAATAAGCACACGCTATCTCTTTGGTATATTAAGTTTATTAACCTTAACTTAAAGTAATAATCAGTATAAATTTGTATTAATCCGATTTTAATTATTAATAAATTCTTGTCTTTAACATATAGTATATTAAAGATTTAGTGTAATATTCAGTCAATAATTTATTTAAATTTTATCAAATTAAGACAATTTTAGATATGATAAGAAAAATCAAGGTTATCTTCTATTGATAATTTTTTCATGAATAAATATACTTTTATAATTTTTGAATAAAATCCTAGCTCTTTTATAATTCATTTTATTTGATAAGGTATTGTTTGAAACAGTCAAGTTTAATTTGATTAAATTCACTTATTATTTTTATTGTGTAAAAAAATGACACAAAATTATTTTTATACTGAATGCTTAAACTAAAATCATCTTATCCGCAATTATTATAATTTAATGGTTGTAATTAAATTTATAAAAAATTTGTAAATATATATATATATAATATTTAAATTAAATAATTATCATGATATAATTTAATTATATTAATATGAGTCCTTTAAAATAATTATAATTAAATTGATATTAAATTCCCTCTGATATGTCAATGTGTTTTATGATTTGGCTTTACCGCTAATCTCAAATACTTTTCTCCCTTTTTGTTAGGAAAAAAGTTATTATATTAATTAATACATATTTCCGCTTTTCCTAAACCTCCTCTCTATTTTATTCATTAATATGAATATTCTATACTCTTGGTATTTTTTGTAATTATTTCTTTAATTAATTATAATTTAAATTTAAATTATATTTAATTAAGCAAACTTTAATGCAATTATAGTTAAAATAAAATGATTAGATAATTGATTAAATCTCTTAAACTCAGAATCAAACTTGATCAAACTAATAATTAAATGATAATAATCGCAGTGATGATTAATTAAATTTATTTTTAAAGTTGAATGACAACTGATATAACTAAATGTATTTTATTATAATTTATATATTTAAAATTAAATATTTAATATTAGTTGTCTTAATTATTTATGAATAAACAATATAAAATATATGCTTTTATAAATTAAAAAATAAAACGATGTGTTATAGATAAGTGGCTCATTTAAGAACTGACTTTAATAATTTAATATGATAGAGAAATATTTATTATTATATACTTGATGGGAAATATATGACATTATAATTGCAATAACTTATTTTAATATTGTAATGAAATGTAAATATAATAAATCAGAGTGACTGAACATATCAAACTTCTATAATCTCAAATCTATCGATGGTCATGTGGCAAAATGAATATCTTAATAGTTTTGATGTCTAAAGCTAAATATGATTGCATTTAAATAATTTACAATAAATCTTTTTGAAAATTGCAAGTTTAAATTATATTTATCAATATTTAAAAATAGTTTACTAGCATATCAAGAAGTAGTATTTTTAAGTTTATAAAAAGTATAGGTAGTAATTTCATCAACTAATTGTAATATTATTAAATTTTAATTATAATTTTTCATTGGAATTTTAGACAATATTAATGATTGTTTTTTTATAAAGAATAATAAATGTTAAAATTATTTTTTAATACTGATATCTTAGTGAAGTAGTTGAAAGTCTTTTGTTATAATTGAAGAAACCTTTTGAAGCTATACCTTAATAAAGCTATTAGTGTCAATTTTATATGTTTGGGGAAAGTTATATAAACTATTTTAATTTAAAATTATTTCATCAACTATTTATTAATTATTTAAATGCTAAATATATTTTTTATAATATGAATATCAATTGAAATAGTCAATTGTCATAAATCATAAGGTCTAGCTTAATTCATAGGTGTAATAGATTAATTTAAAATGCTGTGAGTGTCATTATTAGATGGGGAGTGATGAGGTCTTAATTATTTTAAATAATTTTGTTCCATGATGAAAAATAAAGTTCATTATAAATACATTTAGAATGTTGTCTTTTGGTTCATTTAGTGTCAAGACATTTATAACCAATTTTTCTAAAAAAAACTTAATTAAAATCTTATAAACTCATGCAATTAAAAATATAAGATTTAAATATTATATATAAAAATATTCTTTGCAATTACTAATTAATTTTTAATTTATCCACTGAAATGAGGACATGTATAAATTAAATTTAACACCAGATCTGAATGAAATGTTGAAGTTTTGATTAACCATGTATATATCACATAAAAATGTTCTGTTCTAGTCAAAGGGAATATCTAAAATTTACTGGTATACTGGGTTAAAAATTTTTCTGATTGAAGTATGTATCAAGGGCATCATAGTATTTCACATCGCTAAATATCAAAGTTTAATCAAAATAAAATAGAAAGCATCTAAAGCATCTACAATAACAAAAGACTGTTTAATAATAAATATTAATGTGAAATTAAAAATAACATATTAGAAAAAACATTTAAGTATAATAAATGCTTATTTATAATCAAAAATTATATTCATATTTTTTACGATGGAAATTTTAAAATTATTTACCCTGATTATATCATTATATATATATATATATAAATATTAATAAATATTACAAGACTAGTAGTTTAAATTTTAATTAAGCCCTGATAATTTTAGATAAATCTTAGAGTATGTATTGTTTTACTTTAATCATTAAAGTCTTAGAGAGTTATTAACTTTTTAGTATAGTCATAATATAGTAGCCACTTATAAATTAGAGTAAGTTGTTTTGATAGTTTAGTCATAATCTCTGATATCATATTGAAATATATAAATTCTGTTTCCCTTATAGTTATTTTATTAATAGAAGTTATATTGTGTTTTATACTAAGTGCACTCAGCAAAGTGTAGATCTTCATTTAATAATTTTCTATAGAGATATCCCTCCCAACACTCCTCATCCCAAAAAAAATTTTCTTTAAAAGTAATATTTGATCTTACTACAATAATTGAATTGTATCGATTGAAGTTGATTATAGAGATTTTAATTTTTTATATTCATATTTCATATATATATTTTTCCAAAATAAAAGTATATATTTAAAAAAAAGAAATCAATATGAGTGGTTAGATTTATATAAATCAATAAATATTAATGATTAGAGTATTAAATAACCAAAAATGTCATGAATTAACTCGATTCTGATCGAGGAAAAAAATTTCCAAAAGAGGGAAGGTGTTTTGGGGGATTACGTCTTTAACAAATAATTTATTAAATAAAACAATAAAAAGCAATAAATTAATTTATACTTTATTTATGAGGATATATTCCTAATTTATTTAAAAAAATGATAGAAATTAAGAGTTAATTAATTGAAATCACTATGACTATAAAATGAAATTAAAATAAATTGAAATTAGTTACATAAGGTAAAATTTTTTGAGAATAAATGAATTCTTTGATTAATATAGAATGTTGATTAATTAAGTTTTATATAAGTCTTAAAAAATAAGCAAAAAGTGAATATAAGGGAAAATATAAGCAGAGTATAATACAAATATTTTAGAAAGTTATTGCTCAAATATAACAAGATATTCTGAGTCAATAAATGAGCGCATGAGCGCTAAATATGTGCGCTCATGCGCTCATAAAATAAACATTCAGTCCATATCAAAGGACATTAGTCTTAATTCTGATTCTTAAAAGAGAATCCACTCTCTGCTTTAAAGCCCTATTTTTAATTATTTATAATTGAAATATATTAATTTTAATAAAAGAGTTTTAATTTTTAATTAAAACTTAAATACATTAAACCTAATAGGATTTCTCTATAGAGAATTAATTTCTGATGTACTTTTTTAATTTAATAAATTGCGTAAAGTTAAATATTATTAAAATTAATATATTTCTATAATAAATAATTAAAAATAGGGCTTTAAAGCAGAGAGTGGATTCTCTTTTAAGAATCAGAATTAAGACTAATGTCCTTTGATATGGACTGAATGTTTATTTTATGAGCGAATGAGCGCACATATTTAGCGCTCATGCGCTCATTTATTGACTCAGAATATCTTGTTATATTTGAGCAATAACTTTCTAAATTTTTTGTATTATACTTTGCTTATATATTCACTTATATTCACTTTTTGCTTATTTTTTAAGACTTATATAAAACTTAATTAATCAACATTCTATATTAATAAAAAAATTCATTAATTCTCAAAAAATTTTACCTTATTTATCGAATTCAAAAAATCTCTTGGTATAACCAAATGTATTATCTTCACTCTCTTCTTCGTCACCATGAAAGTTTTAATTTGAATTTCTAAATCTTTAATTAATATTTGTGTGCATTATCGGTAATTCAAGGATTACTATCTAAATTAAATAAATTTAGAATATTTTAATTTAATTTAAGTGAATTAGTGAATTAGAGAGATTAATTAAAAGAGATAAAAATTTAATTGGACATCTCAAAAATATTACACATGTCAACTGAAGGTAATCATTATTCTTATCTGGGATTTGCATTATAAATTGGGACCCATCATTAAGATGGTCGACAGAATATTCTTTTTTTTTTATTTTTCTATCTTTATTTTCCCAATTTTTTTAAAAACCAAGTAATTCCTGCTTCTGAAAATTTTGTACATCTTTTATGTAGGTTTTTTTAGATAAGACTGAAAGTGTTTCTATTTGTGTTTCTAAAAAATTTTCTCTCCATTTTTTTCTCAGCCAAATCGACCCCCTCGTTTCTCGCTCCTCTCGTATTCCAAGGTAAGTAATAATTAATTATTTTAATTATTAATAATTTTCAATTTGATTACATGAAATAATAATCAAAATTGACTCATTTATATTAGATTAAAGTCAATTAATACAATATTCAAAATTTTTAATTTAATTATAAGTAAAAATTAATTAAAAATTATTTCTCAAAAATAATTTCAAAACATCAATTAAAAACCTAAAAATTTTCATAATAAGTAAGCCCGTTAATTATAAAGATTAATAAATAAATTAATTTTTAAGATTAATAAAAAACACTTTTAAAACTATTGATAATATTAATTTATATTAAAATAAAAAATTTTAATTTTTGAATGATAAAATTGCTTAAAATAATAAATGAATATATAAAATTTATAACGATTTTAATTGTTTTTAAATGTTGTTGTTTGTGGAGGTCTTTACTAGCTAACTCTCAATGGTTATTTAACCTCTTCCTCTTCGTCAGTCTCAGAACCTTTTTGCTGTTGCTCTAGCTCAAATTATCTCTATTTATTAAAAAATAAATTAAAAATGATTTTAATGAGTTTGTCTTCCATAATGTAAATTGAGTTCCCTTTCTCTCATAAAACTTATCTGACAAATATTGCAATAGTAGGGCAAATAACCACTGTGAATTTTATATTTTTATTTAAAAAAAACAGAAAAATTGATGAAAATTTAAAATAAAGAAATTCCCAGATGATACCTTAAATTTTACTATTGCTAACATTTTTTCCCACAACTTCCACAAAAGTATAATAACTTTGATTTTGCATACTTTTTAGTTTTATTGTGCTTTTAAATTATGATAGCTTCTTAGCCATCAATTACTGCTTTATAGAGACTTACTTACTTCAAATCATTTATATTTCAATTTTTTAATTGATAAAAATTAAAAATATTAATTATAAATATAAGCATTAATTATCACCATTAATCTTTGTAGAATAATAAACAGGTTCTATTAATGTTCCATCCAGATTTTTGCCTAAACTATGTATATTTATACAATAAAAATATTGACAGTTTTTTACAATATTGATTTTTTGGATATTTTTAATTTCTTATATTTTTATTTAACTTGATTTAATGTATATTTTCTTAATAACATCTTTAAATTCTCATTAATTTAAACTAATTTTAAATTACACAAACCTTATTTAATAAAGTTAAAATTTATAATTAATTTTAATTTAACTAGTCATTTGAGGGTCAGCTTAACTTCTTTAGATGTGTATTCCAGGAATGTAATTTTTTCTGATTTAGCTTAACATATGGTCCAGTTAGTTTGGAAAATATTTAAATAAATTTCTTTATTTATTTTAATTAATTAACTATAAGAACTTGAGTTGACTATGCATTTTAAGGGAAATGATATTAGGCTTAGGCATTTGGGAGTTGTTGCTACTAAGAGTGTGTATCATAGGTGTTAACAATAGGAGCTTAGGTTATCTAGGGCATGGGAAAAGATAATAATAAAATTATATTATTATTGAATTATTTGATTTATTTTTAGATATGTATCTGTAATCTTTAAATGTAACTCCATTT
Organism: Oxytricha trifallax; assembly: GCA_000711775.1. Lineage (NCBI taxonomy): Eukaryota > Ciliophora > Spirotrichea > Sporadotrichida > Oxytrichidae > Oxytricha > Oxytricha trifallax. Next base: position 12,781 of record ARYC01000497.1, on the reverse strand, counting down.
AAGCTTTTCTGTTCAGATTCTTTTTATTAATTGAGTTAAGCCAAAGTATTAGGAGCAAGAAACTATTGTTAAGATTCAAATTAATATTCAGATTGATGAGGTGCTTGATTAACTATTAAATTAAATTTTTTTAAATATAATAGATTAATTTTTATATTCCCATGACTTGTTGTGGTTGATGTGTTGAAGAGACTTAAACAATTATTAATATATTTTTAGACATTGAGCTGAGTGTTGCTAATCTTAACATAATACTAATTTATTTATAGTTTTAATAATCTGTGAGTTGGGTAGGATGTTCATATTAACAATTTGCGCATTAAAGTAAGAAATAGGACTTTGGAAAGCAAGGTTGGCAGGCTAAAATTCATAAATAATTAAGTTAAGAATAAATACTTACTTGAGTTTGAACATTAAATTGTTGAGATAAGAATTTTTAAATTATTAATTTTTTTTAGAATGACTGGGGGTTTTGGAAATAACTCACATTTTATTAGATTGGTATTAAGTAATAACCTTTGCTGGAGTTTTAGTAGTTCATCTCAAGATTTAAAAGAGTTCTAATGCAATTAATCAAACAAATTATTAATTATTATATATTTAAATTCAATTAATTATATTTATTATTATTAAATGAGTATTTAAATATGAAACAATATATTATGTATTTTAAATAATTAAATTATTATTTTATTTTCAAAATTATTTAAAAATTTTAATTAGTTTAATTAGTAATTAAAAAAAATGCTTAAAATGCAAAATAATATAATAGTTTATTTTTTTAAATATAAATTCTATTTTTAGTATATTTTGATTAAGGTACACTTATTTGCAGTAAAAGTTATTAATAATGTTATCACATCATAATTATATAAATACTATAACACAAACAATTTTTGATTAAAATAAGTTTATTAATTAATTTAGATAATTAAAGAATCTTTGCATACTGATACATTTATAATAATATTAAATTTCAATATTAATTAAGTAATAATATCAAACTGTATATTTAATTAATAATAAAATTAAAAAAATTTGAACTAGAAGTTCCTGCCCCAAAAAAGTATATGTGCCCAAGGGGGAAGTTCCCTGCCCCATAAATTTTAACCCCCTATAGAAGTTTCATTTCCCTTATATATATATATAAAATAACTAAATTTTTTAATTTCTCAATTCTTTATCTTCAATTAAGATATAATTATTATGACTTGAACATTCAATATTGTTTTTATCATGATAAAATTCCAATTATTTCTATGCAGATAGTATTAATAATTTCTTATTACATTTATTTAATATATAATGAGAGAATTTATAAATATAAACCTTTAAATTACATGTTTACAAATTTTATTTGCAATTTGGCAAAGTTAATTTAAGATTTAATTATTATTTTCTCCGTTTAAGTTACCAAATAATATAAACTTGAAATTTTGGGACAGGAAAGTTTAGAAGGTGTCAAGAGGCTTCCCCTTTTCATTTTATACATATTTTTATTAAATAACTTGAAATAGTAAATTGGGTTATTTATTTCAGAAATGAAATTAATAAATTAATTTGATAGTGAAATATATATTATAAAATACTTGATGGAAAATAAAAAGAATTATGATTGCAATAACTATTAAAATATTGTTATAAAATTAAACTAAACTATATCAGAGTGACTAAAACACATCAAACTACTATAATCTCAAATCTATCAATAGGTCATGTGGTATAATGAATATCTTTACAGTTTAATGTCTAAAGCAAAATCATTTTTGCATTTAAATAATTACAATAAATCTTATTGAAAATTGCAAGTTTTAATTATATTTATTTATTTACTAGCATATCTTACAGAGACATAGTATTATTCTTATGTTTAAAAAAGAATATACAGTAATATCATCCATTATACATTATAATTTTTATTAAGGAAAATTATATAAAAAATTTTATCTAAGTTATAGCTTCACTAATTAATTTCTGAGAAAAATATGTTTAATAAAATTACTTTATATTTTTTGTTAACTGATAGTTGAAATATCACATTGAAGTAAAAATAAGTCTTTTATTATAATTATAGATTTTCTAGAAGTTATGTCTTAATAAAGTTATAAGTGTCAATTTTACATAGCGAGGGGAAAGTAATATAAATTTGTAAATTATAAACCATTAATTTATCCACTATTAAAATAAATAAACTTTTATAAGTTGATTTCAATTAAATCTCTGAATTATCATAAATCATAGGAATATTTAGGTCTCATAGGTGTAGTGCATTTCTATTATTTAATAATGTGAAGTTTGTAGGATAGAAGTCGGTTAAATTATTTGATTCTCTAGTAATTAAGATATATAAAATTACATACAAAGTCCTTTTGCTTTGACTTAGTTCACAACATTTAGCAACAATTTAATTAAGAATTATAAAATATTATAAACATTTTTATATTTAATTTACTTATATTTTAATATAAAGTAAAATGACTAGGAAAATTTTATAAAAGTTTACACATAATTTAAGATTTATGTATTAAACAAAAATATTAAGTAAGATCTTAATGAGAAATGTTGAAGTTTTGAGGATTAAAACATATTTATTTCAAATTAAAGTATCAAAGGCATCACTATACTATTTCTCAGAAGATCACAGTTTATTCAAGATACATTAACAGAAAACATCTACAAGCACACTAGGCTGCTAATAAATAAATAATTTTGTACAAATATTAGTATATTGAAGAACTATTAAACTATATTTATGAATTTATTGATAAATAAATTAAATTTCAAATAATATACAGTATAAATATTGTAAAATCAAAAAAATCTTTTCCCCTGATTCAATCATTTAATTATTTAAAATAGTAAATTATTCTATTTTATATAGTTTACTGGAGTGTATATTTTCAATCAAATGCTGATAATTTCAAAATAAATCATAAATCATTAAAAGTGTTACATGAGAGTTCAACAATTGTGAATATCATAAATATAATATAGTTACCACATATAGATATGAGTAAGTTGTTTGAATAGTTTAGCCTTAATATACTCTATTAATAGTTTCAAATATAAAATCTCTTGTCCAAAAGTAATACTTGTTTTATAAATACATGTTTATAAGTTTATCAAACTATGTTCACTCTACATAGTACAGCTCTTCATTTAACAATTTTATAAATTAATACTTATCATCAATTAATAGCAATGCAATAAACTTACTAATACTAGAATTATTTAATAATTAATATAAGAAATTAATGATTAAATGCATTTAAAATCATATATATTGAAATCACTGTGACTAAAAAACTAGATAAATACAAGTTACTATTACTTACATATTTATCGAATTGAAAGAACTTCGATAGATAATAATTATCTATAATTGCTTATAGCTGTCCTTGCAATCTATCTTACACCTTTCCTATACTTCCAATCTAATCATCGTGATCATTGATCGGAATATATTTTTAAGGGTTTGGGAGAGTAATCTTTCCTGGAAGGATTATTACTAAAATTAAATAAAATTAAAAAGTTTTTGTTTAAATTTAAAGATATTTTCACAATTTTATACTCATTATAAATAACTTTAAATCAATACTAAAATTATAATCCAATTGTTTAATAAATTTATATTAATTAAATTAAATTAATTTAATTCATATACCATATCAGACTTTATAAAAAAAATTAATGCTTTATAACTTTAAATTTAGATTTTTGAATAATCTTATTTAAAAAAAATAAAAATTACAAACAATTTTTTAATAAAATAATTTCAAACAACAATTTAAACCAAATTTCTTTAAAAATGTTTATAAAATTTCATGATATAATTTTTTAATTTAATATTTGAAATGAACTAATATTTTTTCAAAATTTAATTAATGTTATATTTCAATTTAACTAATTGAACAATTAGCAATATTTTTTGCTTTGAAAATATTGATATTTTGTAATTAAAATTAGAAAAAAATAAAAATAATAAATTTAATTTAAAGTCAAGGGTTGGCAACACCTGAACTTATGATATTTATGATCTGCATACCATCTTTTCTGAAGTCTAAAATATTTTTAATTTCTAATGACGATAAGGCTTGAATCAAAAAAACTTTATCATTATATAGTGCAATAAAATTTGAAAATATAACTTTTATAAAAAAAGTTTTTTAAATATAAATAAAATTTAATTCAAATTTTAAATTAATTAAATAGCCTGATTCCACTCAATTCAAATACATTAAATTTGTTTGATTTGTATTTTAATAAAAGACCAAGAATCGGTTAATAGTAAAATCAGGTTATTTTTTTGTCTTTAGAAATTTAACTTAATTATTAATTAGATTATGAAGTGTTGTTTTTTTAATTAAAAATAATACTTTCAAAATTTAATGCAAAATATAATGATTAAGTTATAATAACTTTTTTTCAGCTTACTTCAAATTAGAGGGTAAAAATATTTTTAATTTTGACTTAGTTATCATGCTTAATGACCTTTAAAATACATATTAAACAGCTTTTATATTATAATGGGATATTATATAGTTAAAATATTTTCCTCAGTTCAGCCCCCCAAAGCTATGAATGAGGATGGTTTATGAAATATGGTCATGTTGAATCTCTAAGGTTCCTTAAATTCTTCCTCTTCCTCCTCACTTTCAATAACTTCTTACTGTTGTTGAATCGCAGCAAGTCTCTATTAATAAAAAAATATTATATGTGTATCTTATGATTTTTACTTTTCAATACATGGGTAGTAAGGTTACCTTTTATTTAAATCCTTTTTAGCAAACATTGCATATAAAAGGCTTAGATTTACTGTGAATTAAAACATATAAAATGGAAATAATATATAAAGTTTAAAATATGAATTCTTAAGTGGTCCTCTAAATTGCGCTTTGTTAGCTTTTGCTCTTTACATGCTACACATCTAAAGAAAGTTCTTGTTCTTTTATTTCTTTTATTAAACGTTTTAATTGCGAAAGCTAATTATCTATCAATTTCTACTAAGAATACACGAAGTGTGAGTCGATCAATTAAATATGGCATGTATTAGAATTAATACAATACATTTATTTTAATTATAATCTATTTTTAATCAAGACCGTCATCTGACACACACTCAGTAGACTCTAAAAGTTTTCCAAAAAGATTGTTACCTAAACTATTAATTAATGCAATAATCTATTTCTTGATCACATATCTTTAAAAATTTTTGAAACTTTTTAGATCTAAATTAATTAAAAATTTATTTTATGCTTTTGATATTTAAAGTACTTAATTTTGTTCATCTTATTATTATTAAAAAATTGACAAGCCCTTAATTTATAGATTCTAATGAATATTTTATTTTTATAAAAACTAATAAGACCATGTTGAGCTTAATTTTGCTATTAAGCGTGCATGTCATAGGTGTTAACAATAGGAGCTTAGGTTATCTTAGGCATGGGAAAAGATATAACTAATAATATATTTATTAAATATTTAATTTTAAATTAAAATATGTATCTATAATCTTTAAATGTAACTCCATTTTCAAAAATCTGTTCAGAATTATTTTATTAATTGAGTTAAGCCATAGAATTTGGAGCTAAGAACTGAGGTTAAGCATCAAATTAAGAAACTTATTGATGAGGTACTTGATTAACTATTAATTAAAGTATTTTAAATATAATGGATTTATTTGTATATTCTCATGACTTGTTGTGGTTGATAGGATGAGTAGACTTAAATTAATTTTAATTATTTTTAGACATTGAGCTAGGTGTTGCTAATCTTTATTTTAACTTATTTTTATTTATGATTTTATTAATCTGGGAGTTGGCAAAGATATTTACATTAATAACTTGCGCATAGTTGAAACCCTGATAAGATACAGGACTTTGGTATGCGAGGTTGGCAGGCTTAAATTCATAAATTAATAAGAAATAGATTAATACTTACAAATGTACCGATAATCGATTGATGATTGAAGAATTTATAAAAATTTAATCATTTTAAAAGAATGACTGGAGATTTGGGACGTAACTCACATTTGGAATGTGTGGAACCAAGAAATAAGTTTAGTTGAAGTTTTAGGAGTTCATCAAAGTATGTTTCTAAGTTATAGTACAATTAATTTAATTAGTAATTATTAATTATAATATATTTAAATTCATTTCATTATATTCAATATAATAGAAATGAAATATAAAATGGGAAGTAATTTAATCCGTAATTGAATACTTAAATTATTTAATAAATTAAATATTATTCAAATTTGTATACATTTAAATTGTATATGTTAATGAAAATTTCTTTAATCTTATAAGAATATTTATATTTTAAATAATTTTTTATATAAATTTGGTTTCAATAATATTTTGATTAAGGTAATTCATAAGTTAGTGAATGTTAAAGAATATATGACTTTGTAACTATATAACGAATTTAATAAATACAATATTCGTTGTAAGTAATTGATATTTGTAAATACTAATTGATTTTAAATTACTTCTATACTATTTTTCATAAATTTATTTCAAAATAAATATAAGATTAATAGTAAAGTTCCAATATTAAATTTAAATATTAATTAAATTTACATCATTAGTATGATATATTTAATTTAATATTTTTCAAAAATTACATAAAATAATTACATTTTAATTATTAAAATCAAAAATTAATTAATAAATGTAATTTACATATATTTTTTGTAATAATTTGTTCAGAGAGTAAAAAATAAAAATAATTTATAAATAAATTTATATAATATGAAGAATGATATAAATAGAAAATTATATTTTAATTAATTTACTTATTGATTGGTGGAGGATTTTAAAGATAACTCACATTCTAAACTGTTGGATTCAAGGTATAATAATTGTGTAAGTTTAAATTGCTCTTCTAAAGTTTTAAAGCATTATATTATAATTAATTTCACAAGTAATTAATTATAATATTTATATTCAAACCATTTTATTTAAAATTATAAAAAAAATGAAGATTAATATGCTAACAAATCAAATATTCATATTTAGATATTTAAATTATTGTAATTTCATATCAATTAAATTCATTTAAATGTAATCAGCATTTTTAAAATATTTAGATTTTTTTAGAATCACTATTTCACTTAAAATTTAATTGTAAGACAAAAGAACAACGTAACTATTGATAAACATAAAAATGTTGTAAACAAAAAAAGCATTCATAATATAAAAATATCAGAGTTAAATTTTAAATTTAAATTAAAAAAAAATTAAATAATTTATATATGTTTAAATTTAATATTAATTGATTTCTTAAATGAATTAAGATGAAATAATGAGAATTGGCATGATTTGATTATAGATATAATAAATTATAATTGAAGAAATTGAAAGACATATTTATAATTATAATTAAATCAAGAGTTAAAATTAGGATTGTAAAGGGTTTATATAATTAAAAGTAACTAGATCAGAGTGACTAATATCATAACTTAGGGTAAGAGTGGTCATGTGACAGAAGTAGTGGCTGTATTGACTTAATTTTCTATAAGTCAGGGCAAAAACATATTTAAACAGAATTTTATTTATATTAAGTATAAATTTTTATAAAGTTTATTGTTATGGTCATGTTCTGGATTCAAGTAACTTCTTTGCCATAGATAACATGTTGGATTATGTATTTCAAGTGGATGTTGTCAGTGGCATTTATCTTTTTAATAATATATTTTATTAAAAAATCAATAAAAATATTATTTGATTCTTTAATAATTCAATCATTTACTGAATATTAAATTAATCATATAATGATATTTAATCATTTTAATAGTTTGTTGCTGCATAATCTCAGTTAAATAGCTCATAGTTTAACCCACTTTAAGCGAAAGAGAAATCTATGTTACCAGAACCTGACTATAACATCTAACTTTATAACTAGTCTGCAAAACAATATGAGTCAAAGCTTAGGCTGGTAATTATCTCAATCAACAAATAGATATTACGGCCTTATCCAATTTAATATTTTTATTTAATTGATAAAAATTAATACGAGCACTAACAGTTCATCAAACCTGCAGTGATCTTGGCAGTAGCATAAAAATCTTGAAATTAATTTACATAATTGAAAATATATGACATATAAAAATAATAAATTTTAAATTAAATTAGGACGGCTGAAAGCACATTTTGAAATAGTAGTCTTCCATAAAAATTAGTAAAATCTTGAGAAAATGTGTAAGCTAACTGTATTTAAGCATGTGTTCGTAGAAAAAGAAATGATCATAGCCAATATACCAACAAGAAAAGTCTATCAATATCAAATTACTATTTTATAAATATAAATATTAAATAATCTAATAGATAATATTTAGTTAGTTTCAAGAGTATCCTTTGCTTGAATCATAAAATAAATAAGAACTTATTAGTAGAACAGCTAGTTAAAAGTAATAATAATTATTGTATTTATTATTAAAAATACAATTAGATATTTAAATTAAATTGAATTTATAAATATGACTCTAATATGATATTTGAATTAAGATTTAATTAATAAATTATAATTACCATTTTAGATTTCTAAAACTATTTAATTTAAAATGCCATAATTATAATTAAAATGACTATGAGTGTATGATGAATCTTGGTAGGGTATCGGTATCTGTTTTGTAGAAATATAGCCACATATTGAATAGAAATAGTTTAAGCATAGTCTAACTGAAAACTCTGATATAATTCATAATTATAATTGCTTGCCTGATAGATATTTATAGGAGAAGTTAAAAGGAGATCAAGATATTCTCAATCAATTTAGGGGAGTTCTTCATTATATACAATTTAATTTAAATTATATAAATCTATACTTTATTTGTAATAGAGCTGGTTAATACTTAATAAGTTAAAAAAGATAAGTTATAATTAAATTAAATTCATTCAAACTATAGTTAAACATTAATTAATTAAAAAATATTTACATCTAAGTTTTAGTCAAGGAACCTCTTGACTTTTACTCTGTCCAGATTTCTTTATGTCTATCTCTCAGGGTGCTGTTCATACGGTGGAAACTCTTGTCTATTAACGGTTTAATTATTTGTGTTTTGTGGATTATTTGTAGGTGGAGGTAGGATATTTGCTTATGAGGCCATTATTTTTATAATTTTGTTGATTTTTAAATAATTGTTTGTATTAAAGAGTATAATTCTTATTATATGATTTTACATAATCATAACATTTTTTTACTTTTTATATAAGTTTAATTGCAGCAAAACAAATAAAAAAAGTTATTAAAAATCAATTCACAATTTAAATATTTAAGCTTTTAGAAATTGTATTTATTTACATATTAATTATAAATTGTCAAAAAATATTTCAAAATTATTACGAAACAACAATTAACTTCCCTTTCTTTAATAATTTATCAATCAAATTAAATAAAATAATAAAATTAAATTTAAAGAAATAATTATTTTTAATTTCAATGAATGAATTTAATTCAAGTTGCATTGAAATATTATTGTAAACATCAAAGATTTATAATAAATAATGTAATATAAGAATAATATGTTAAATAATCTTGGAAAATATATAAAATAATATTTAAATTTTGAATTATCAACTAAATTAAAAATAAATAAACACAATAATTTTTAATGTTTTAAATGAGGATGATTGATGAAGTCTCTAATAGTCATTTATCTATGTTATCTATGGTTATTTTTCTTCTTCATCTTCTTAAAAAGCAGAATTGTCCTACACTTGCTGAAGCTCAGCTTTTATCTATTATTTATAAAATAAAATAGTTAAGACTCTAATGATATTAAGATTTCATATGTCTAGTCAATAAAAATCCAAAACTACTTTGTCATTGATTTGATATGTCTACCATGGTTAGGGTTTTATTGGGGTTTTGTAATGAAAATTCAATTTTATATGAGATTTATATGTATTAAGTGAACATTAATTTTTTTTAATTTAATATAGATTATTTGCTTATCTTAAGTATATCGTCAAAAAATTGTCATGGATAGAGATTTCACTATTATTATTTATAATATTCTTGCATTTTTTTAGCATAAATTTCCTTACTTCTTATGTTTCTAATGTATTAATTATTTGATTTAATTTATCTAAAAATAGTAAGACATTTTTTCCATATCACTAAATATCGTTAAAGCTACTGCCAAAACATAAAAAAAATTGATCCATTAATCCAGTTTTCTGATTGGGAACATCATGGGGTAAAACTAATATTTGTGCTTAAATCATTATAACTTATGCTTTTTTATATCAGTCATATTATTACTAAAGACAAAGATTTAGATTAAATTTTAAACTTATGGTAGCATGTCCAAACTTAAAAATTCTATTTTTCAAGATAAGCCATTTCTGAGCATCTATTCAAATTATTGGAAATTTATTATGATAGAAATGTCTAGAATCAAAACCCCAAAACCCCTTAATGAGGTTTATAAGTGCTTTGATTTGTAGGGAATTTGTTAGGGGTTGGGGGTTATTAATAGGTTTAAATGTGAATTATAGTAAATTTATTTAATTTAATCACTCAAAATGCACTTTAGGATCATGTGGTAGAGGTCTGAAGTTTATCTTACTTTACCACAACTCTATCTGCTCTATTGATATGTCTGATCTTGAGTTTTTTTTTATTATTATTTACTCTGCCATTTGTTTTATTGATTGAGATACTCTTGTTTTGTCAATAAATTGCTTTATTCTTTGTTTAGCATCCTTCTCGCATCTTGTAGAGTAGTATTCATTGCGAGGCATATCGCACTCTATTATTATTGCTGCTAAAGCCTACACATCCCACTAAAAGTCTCCATCTCTCTAGTCCTCTCTTTCTGGATAGTACCCTTGCGTTCCCATTTCAGTTCCAAGCCTTGATACTTCCACTCTTTAAGCTCTGTTGAAATCGATTATTGCTACTCTTACAGGTGAGAAGTTTATCATTATATTTTTTGGCTTCAAATCTCTGTGAACAAACCCTAACTTGTGAAGCTCTTTTATACCTTGTATGTTCTGAGTTGCTATTTATCCAAGTTACTTATGATTTCTTTGATCTGTTATGAAATCTCTTAGGGTCATTTCATAGAGTGGGAGTCTGAAAGCAACATGATCCTTGGCAAGGAGAACAGCATCTAGCTTTATTAAGTAGCTACACTCTTTGAACTTTGCTTGAGTGAGTACTTGATACTCATTTGTAAACTCCATCTAGTATTTATCATCACTTAAGATATAGTTGAAGGGATACACCTTGTATGCGTATTGATGATCATTGATAACTTTCTTATCAAGAGTCTTCTAATATTAGGTAGCTTTAAAGAGAAGTATCTAGGTCAATTTAAGCAAGAACCGGTATTTTCTTGTATTTAATCTTGATCATAATTCTTGTTATTTCAGAGGTCAGTTGGTTGTGTGCCTTCCTAATGTACTCTAACTCTCTTGCTTATTCAGGCACAACGATCTTAGAATATTCCCTCGCTTTTCTTTTGTTGAGAAGCTTCAGCTCAACTTCATGATTCTCAACTTCTATATCTTTCTTGTGAGCTTTTAATAGATGCTTCTTCAAGTCTCTTGTATGAGAGTATTGCTTATGGCACTCAAAGCAGTCATACTTTCCATCTCTTTTATCATGCTTTAAGTATACAGTGGGCTTGGCTTCTCTATGCTCTTCTTATGTCTGTACCAGCTTGATTTATGAGCAAAATCTCTCTCACATAGCTCACAAAAATAGACGTCTGCATCTTCAGTTTGTATAGGAATTTCATTAATACCTTTCTCCTCCTCTATGTCTCCCACACACTTGTTTGCCATTTATTTTCTATTAAAACCCCAATGCTGTTATTTACAATTTTTTGTAGACGATAGAAATTAATCAAAATACAAATACTTGAAACTTAATATCACATAATTGACTTCACAAATTTGCCAATCTCTCTCAATGTCTTGAGCTGCTCCTGCCTCTCGCGGTCCAGGTTCTTGATCTCTTCGCATTCTCCATCCTTAGGTCTGAATTTCAATGCTTCCTTCATCAACGAATCCACGGTGTCCTTGGTGAGGGCGGGCTTGAATCTCTGCTGGAACTGAGGGGGGAGGTGGGGGGCGCTCTGCATCAGCATGGCCAGGTCCTTCTTGAATCTCTTCATGACGCTATCTCTTCTCTGCCTTTCCTTGCTTATTGACAGGGGTCTCTTGTCTCTTTCAGCAGCTCGGTTCATGATGTTGTCTACAGTCTCATTATTCTTGATAGGGTCTTAGTTGGTGGGAGGCACTCAGAATGTCTAGCTTCGGAGAACTTTAATTGGGATTTTTCAAATTGTTTGAATTTTACAGTGAGCTTGTTGCAGGCGAATTCGAATCATTTCAGCAATCAACATTAGTTTTATCGTACCTCGATCGAGAGAGCACAGCCCAAGCTAGCGAGTTACAAATAACTGGACAGACAGCTGTTTACCATACTAAGATTATCCGAGGAATACATTTGCTGATGACGCCAGGTATTTGGAACATTCAAAATCACTCGACCCTCAGAGTCCTCATAAGTCGGCTCCATGGAGTGAGTGCCCTAATGTATGCGACCTTAAGCCAACGCATGTAGAGTGCTGCCCCCAAACAGGCCAGTTTGACTGCCATAGGCTAGGGTGCCAAGAATCCTGATTTAGATGGGTTTACTCTGATACACTTTAACACTAGAGTAGTATGAATTTCACTAAGGCGCAATGCAGTAGAGCTTCGTGCTTTGGCATAAGAGTTTAGTGCCTTTGGCTACTCATGAGTATTCAGGATGCCAACTGGCTTGG